>PVKH010010919.1:0-18023 GCA_004027955.1 Chaetophractus vellerosus | reverse complement strand
TCCTCTGATTAGCAAATTTACTCATATTTTCTTTTTTTTTTTTCTTTTTTTTTTTTTTAAGATTTATTTATTTTATTACATATCTCCCCTTCCCCCCGCTGCGGCGACGCGCCGAGAGTGGTCACTGCGCAGGCGCGGCTTTCCCCGCTTGTGGGCGGTCTCTGCGTCTGTTCACGGCCGGCGTTTGCTTCAGTTCGCGGGTGGCTGGCCGCGCTCCATCCGCGGGCGAACTGCCCTGCCCGTGGCGGCTCTTGCCCTGTCCGTGGCAGCTTCCTGCCCCGCTCACGGCGGCTCCAGCCCGCCCATGGCGGCTTGCCATTCTCAAGGCGGTCTGCCCGCTAGGAGAGGTCCCCGGGAATTGAACCCAGGGCCTCCCATGTGGTATGCCAGCGCCCTATCCACTGGGCTATCGAGCCAGCCCCCTACTTATATTTTCAACACAGTGAAAATCAACCATTTACTTCCATGTAAAATTTATCATTGTTACATTAAAATAATTTAATAGCATGTAACTGTTCTTGTCTTCTTTGTCTTCCTAAACAGATATTAGATTTGATAATGGTAAACTCTGTGTCTGAGAAATAAGGGTTAGGTTGTTAAAAAACAGATCCCCTGCAGTCTGACAGAAGAGGGTGTTGTCTCCTGCAGAGCACCCAAGAAAGCTTTTAAAGCTGTGTTTAAGGAAGTTGGTTCTGGAAGAATGCTGAGATGATGGGTTAGATTCTGAGGCCACTGGTCCACCACATCGGGCAGCTAAAGCTTCAAGACCTGGACCGCAGACTTCCCTTTACAGCAGGGCGGGAGCTGGTGCTTTCCTAACAGTAGCTTAGAAGCCCCACAGCCTAAGCTCCCAGGTTCTGTCCCCTGAATTAGATGCCTGGCAGGGCTGGATTTTTGTTGCTGTATATGGTGTTATGTTTTATAAATCCTTCTAAATCAACAAGGAACCAGTTAATACTTATGCTACACACACACACCATTACCAATCATTAAAAAATGAGAATCTTGACCATTAATTCTATAATATAACTTGACAAAAAAGAGCACAAGAATGATAATATAAACTGTTTACAAATAAATGAACATCCCCCAGAGAAATGTATAAAACAACAACAAAAAAAAAAAGCCAAAAAACCTAGGACAAAAATTCTGCAGTAAATTACAGAATACCTCCCAAATATCAAGTAAGATTTAACATAAATTCAAAGTTGGGATAATATTGGGAAATATATTGATATGTTTTATTGAAATATTTTATTAATCTATAGCTGTCTTTACTTTTATAATAACCATTTGTTCTCTTAGTTTATAAAATGTTGACAATACAGAAACATAAAAGAAGAAAAGCTCTGTTACTCATAATACAAAGAAGAGAATTGTTAATAATTTTGAGTATTTCTAAAATTTTTGCATGTATATTTTATTTTTATAAAATCATTAAAATGCACTCCTCTGTAGCTTTATAACATTTTCTGCCACTTAACATTTATTGAAACTATAATTTTATAACTATTTAATATCTCTTTTATGATTATAATAATTTTAATAAATTTCCCTATCATTGCATATTTAGAATGTTTCCAATTTTTCCCCATATTGAATAACATTGCCATGTCTTTCCTTATATGCAACTCTATATGAGCATCTCTGAATATTTCCAAAGGATACGTTGCAACAGATAGAATTAACTGGGTCAAAAAAGAGATACTTGACATACACCGCAACTTTCTACAACAAAACCTTTGTATTAACTTACACTCCCATTAACAGTATTTGAAATGGTCTGTTTTTTTCATGCTCCTATTCATACCTGGAATCGTCAGCTTCTCTCCCTCTCTCCTTTTGCCCTTTCCCTCACACTCCTTCATTTCATTCTTGTTTTTGTTATTATATATCATTATTTCCTTTGGTTACTAAACATATTGATCATTTATTAATATCTTTATTAGCCATTTGTATTTATTCATTCATGAATTGTCTATCACCTTTCATCATTTTTACTTGCCTGGAAAACCTGTTTTCTCAAATTAAGTGTGGACTAGTCATCCCACCTAAGAGGGTACTTCTTTAAAACATTTTATATGATTACTAATGTGACTGACCATTTTCCCTAATTATCTGTGTATTGGCTTCTCAACTCTTACAGCTTCTTCTATATTTTCCCCCTCCCACAAATTTCTAGAGAAATGTTATAGAATCCTGAGTCCAAAGCACTAACACTGGAGTTGTTCCTAAAAATGAATGTAAAGATGGAATGTCCCAACTAGCCTTTTAACTGAAAACATCACAGACATATCTAAAGGAAAATTAGTGATTCATCTTAAAAGATGTGTATAAGCCACCAGAACTATAGTCTGCCCCTTCTAATGAGTCTCTTTGGTGTATCATAGACCTTAGAAGACATAGTTTTTAGATAAATGAGACTTGATTTGGTACTTATTTATAGAGGGAAAATGACTGGGTTGCCTCAAAATAAAATATATCCTATGACAGTGAGTTATACAGAACATTGAGTTTATGGAAAAAGCAGTGGTCCAGAGAAATAATTTCTTTATTTATGTCAAAGATTTTAAAAATGCTACATTTAATTTTAATATCATGATGAGCAGTATCTCTCTGCTTTATAGGCCTCATTACACTGCAGCATGTACAGTATTTGCCTTATTTAACAATTTTTATCAATCATTTAAAAATGAACAATGCACTCAAAAAAAGTAAAACAAAAAAAGTGATACACATGTCATGTAAGCTTCTTAGCTCTACGTTTGCTTTCAATTGTAAAGAAGAATAAAAAATACAAAAACAATTGTTTGTAAACCATGTGCCCATGATTTGATTTCATTTAACAGCTGAAGACATGCTTCTTAATTGTATACGTAACTATAATTGCCATTAACCATTAAAATCTCTCTTCTTTTCTTCATTTACCTAATTGGATTAATCAAATTTGTGTGCAGGGAAGCGGATGTGGCTCAAGTGGTTGGGCTTCCGTTTACCGTATGGCGCGCTGAGCTGACGGCCCTGGCGGAAAGGTGAGCCGGTGCAGCAAGATGGTACAACAAAGGAAGACAAGCAGACACAGAAAAACACACAGCAAATGGACACAGCAAGGACAAGCAGCAAGGGGGGATGGGTATAAATAAATAAAAAATAAAATAAATCTTAAAAAAAATTTTGGGCTCATCACTCTCCTATCATTCTTAGAATCTTGCTTTTAACTGTTGCCAATGTCCATCCTTCCCAATTTTCCTTGGTGTGAAAGCAAACTCAGAGACCCCTCCCTAAAGTCCTCTTAGAGTGTGAATGTGCACTAAGCAATCAGTCGTGATATGGAAAGTTCCACCACTCAAATAATTTCTGGACCAATTAATAAAAGAAAGAAAAAATTTTAAGCAAAACATTTAGCCTAGAGTCCTTCAATCTTCAAAATATTACTTGTTTTATTTATTTGTCATACTTTAATTCTTCTTCTCTTTCTGATATTCAGGTTTGAATTTTATTACTATTTACTTCACCTTTTCCCTTATTCATATCATTCATAGATTTTTCTGTTTTAAATTCTTGCTTTATAAAATTTTACTTATACTTTAATGTATACAGTGTTTCAGAAATTTTGAAAAGCACTCTCCTGATATTACATGATATTAATATTAATTAATGAATATAAGCCCTGGCTCTGGGCTTGCTTCTTTCAAGTATTTTAACTTTTCTCTGGGCCTTAATTCTGATTTTATAAAACAAGAATATTTTGGCTTAATAGTAAAATGAGAATTGACTAAATATTAAAACAAGAATACTTCTACTAAATCAATAGTCCTTAAAATCTCTTTAGAATAGGAAATCTATGATGTTTTCTCAAATTAAGTGTGGACTAGTCATCCCACCTAAGAGGGAAAAATAGAAAAATTCAAACAATACTTTTTTTTTCTTTTTAATGAATTTATTATATCTCTCCCCACTAGAATGTAAACTGTAAAAGAGCAGGGACTTTGTTTTACTCTAACCTAAAGCCACAGCACTAAGAGTTTGGTGTAAAATAGAAGCTAAGAAAGAATTTGTGGGATTGAATTAAATTGGCATTACTAAAATAGCTCATCAGTTGGATGCACCTTTTTGTTCTCATTAAAATATATTAAATATTGCTTCACTCATATTAGAAATCCAGAAAAACAATAATATCATAAGTCAACCATCTCAGAGATTCTTAAAGGGATAACTTTGAATTTTTTAAAGAGTAATGTTTCAAATTCATTCATCTTACT
This sequence comes from Chaetophractus vellerosus, assembly GCA_004027955.1. Classification (NCBI taxonomy): domain Eukaryota; kingdom Metazoa; phylum Chordata; class Mammalia; order Cingulata; family Chlamyphoridae; genus Chaetophractus; species Chaetophractus vellerosus. The sequence goes on along the minus strand of PVKH010010919.1, from coordinate 13,761 downwards.
CTGCCACACAGAAGATCTATAGGAGTATAAGAAGATTTGCTTGAGAAAGTCATATAAAGCTACATTAGAACCCTCTGGGATAATTTTTCAAAAGAGTATACAGTAGTTTAGCCATGTGATTCTCATTGACTTTAATGGAAGTCATGTAGCTAAAATCACATATACCTCTTTCTTTCTAGACTCATAAACATTATCATGTTTATATTAGCATAATTATCGGCCTTTTGTACCATTACATCTGGATATTCATTATATGATCACTAGCTTCTTAATATCTTAACAACCCAATTTTTAATGAATGTTACTATATTTGATTGTGATAAAGGAATGCTGTACTGATAGGGAAAAATTTATATCTCTATCTCTATCTATACATGTTTTCATTAGAAATTACCACTAAGATATTTTATTTATGTCCTTCTGAATGTGTCTTTCTAGTGTGGAGCTCCAGTTAGGGAATATTATGTCAGGGTGATGTCTTTTTACTACAAAATATAGTCTCTCTGGACTACTGTAAATATATGATTTTTAATAAAATGAGAATAAACATTTAAATATTTCTTTGCCAAAATATATTAGTTATGACTTGTAATATGACCATAGTCTTAAATTTCTTCTAAATATAAAGTGCCCACTGTGCCAGATTATGTAATGACTTCACAATATGGGCAAACGTTCACCAGAACCCATAAAATGGTTTCTAATAAAATCAGGTATAACATAACTCAAAAAACTGTTACATAGTAATTCATTTCAACTGTTCAAATTTTTTTTAATTGAAAAAAATGAATACACCAAATACATTAATGTGTCTAAATTTTTACTAGTACTTAAGCAACATTCAGAAGGTGTTCTATTATCATAGACTCTTAGCATTTGAAAGAGTAATAGTGATTTCATAATACAAAATTTCCTTTTTCCTCTTCATTTTACAAATGAGCAAACCCAGAAAGAATAAATAAATAAATAGATTTTAAATAAGTTCTAGTATTATTGGTTCAAAAAACCCATCATTTTAAGTTTTAAATCTTTTTTTTTAAAGTTTACTCTAAGAAACATGTACACAGAGTTTATCAGTTTGTGATCAAGTGTAGACCCCACCCTTCCCCCACCACATACATACAAATGAATGACTAAAAAATAATTAAATAGTAATCTCTGAGTATTTATATCCATAAAGGATATTCTTTTCCTTTTCAGCAAGTGCTATAAAAACCAATGTTTCTGCTTGGTAGAATGTTTACTTATAGGTTAGACTAAGGACAACATTTAAAACACCCATGTTTTAATCACAGCTGACACACAAAATACTGGAAATTGCCTTTGCAATCACCCCAGAACATGAAGATAAGAGAGATCCCCCTGGACCACCAATAATCTATGGCAGCCATGCTATGCTCTTGGGTTTTAGGTAATCCACACAGATAACTCCCTGTTTGGATATGGAACTGCTCCAACTACCTGGTAGTAGAACTAAAAAACATGCTGACAACTCTCTGAGGTGCCTGAGGGCAAAATGAAAAAGGTGTGTGTATATGGGAGGGCATGGACGAAGTCAATGGGTTTAAAAAGACTTAGGGCCATGGAGGACAGTGACAATGAGAAAGGTACAGGAGACAATGATCACTAGAGAGATTCCAGGAGTTCAGACAGAGGCTGAGGGATGAGTAAATGAGTGAAAACTTGCCTAAATCTTCAAACACTTTCTCCCCACCACACACACACACACATACAGGACTCTGTGTGGATGGGAATAGTTCACTCAAACCTGAAGTAAAGTCATGCCTGTGCATTCTTCGACATTTTATGTAAGTGCTTGACTGGCTAAAGGATGGATCATTTCCTTTTGGACTATGCTACCACTTCCTTCCTTGGTGAAGTCAAAGAGCTGGGGTTAGGTGCTGGAGGAAAAAACATTATTAGTTACAAGGAAAAGGACCAGCAAAACCCAGTTGACTCAAGAGAAAGGAGAAAATCTGGAATGGACTCATTTTAAAGAAATTCTCTTAACTTCAGTTGGTGAAGAATTTTATCCATTTTGGGGTTGAAAATTCATATTAAAACCAACTCTAAATAATTTAATTTTGTTTTATATGCTTATAGTAACTGTACAATGGATAGTTTATATATTTTTTGTGTGTAGTAGAGTCCATCATTTATAACTAATATTTTTTTCACCTTCATGAAGTTCATTAAGAACTATAACATTAAAGATGGTATAATATATTCATTACATATTATACATGATATATTGAATATATTGTATAAAGCAGTCCTATATTATTATAGAAATGACCTCAACTTACAGAAGTGGAATCAGACAAGCAGCAATATTTGCATAATGAAAACTTCTCAAAGATTTTCTTTTCATAAAAGTAATGCATATACACACAGAATAAAATATAATTATTGGATGGCAATTATAGATCAATTATGTGTCTTGGACACTGCAGAAAAATATAGGACTTAACAATAGAGGGTCAACCTATAAAGCATTGTTGGATGACAGAAACACTACTAGGTCGAGTTAACTATTAAAAGTCACTCCTGTCTCTCCCACTCTCTTCTCTCTCTGCTGGCAATCTGGTTCTTGGCTTGTTCCATGGAGAGGCAGTGAGGAATCATGGTCAATAGCACTGGTTCTGGAATATGCTTATGGGATAAAATCCTGCTTCCATATCTCAGTTGTGTTTCTGACCAAATTACTTAATTTCCCCATGCCTAGTGAAATAAGAGTTATAAGAGTAGATAACTCATCCAAGTACAGCATATAGTAAATGCTCAATTAAATATCATTATTAGGGGCCGGCTCGATAGCCCAGTGGATAGGGCACCGGCATACCACATGGGAGGCCCTGGGTTCGGTTCCCGGGGACCTCTCCTAGCGGGCAGACCGCCTTGAGAATGGCAAGCCACCATGGGCGGGTCAGAGCCGCCGTGGGCAGGGCAAAAAGCCGCCACAGGCAGGGCAGGTTGCCCGCGAATGGAGCGCAGCCAGTCACCCGCGAACTGAAAGCCGGCCGTGAATAGAAGCAGAAGCCGCCCACAAGCGGGGAAAGCCGCGCCTGCCTAGTGACCAAGTCTCAGCGTGTCGCCACAACGGGGGGGAGGGGAGATATGTAATAAAATAAATAAATCTTTAAAAAATAAATAAATAAATAAATAAAAATCATTATTAATATTGGGATAATATTATGACTACTTTGATCTGTCTGTGAATATGTAATATTGTGTTTCTTCTATCCCTTTTTATTTACAACCATGCATTTTTTTACCTTGAATATGTTTTGTAGAGCTAATTTAGTTCAAGATTTCTCAGCTCGCTTCTCTGTAATTTTGTTTTTTCTGTAAGAACATGATCTTTTTCTTGCCAAACCCAGTCTGACAGCCCACCCTTCACTTCTTATTTTTCTTTTTTATTAGAGAAGTTGTAGGTTAAAGAAAAATCATGCATAAGATAAAGGGTTCTCATACACCACCCTATGATTAACACCTTGCATTAGTGTGGCACATTTGTTACTATTGATGAAAGCACATGTTTATAATTGTACCATTAACTGCAATTCATGGTTTAACTTAGGGGTCATTGTTTGTGGTATACAGTTCCCTGTTTTTTTTTAAATTTTTATTCTAGTAACATATATATAACTTAAAATTTCCCCTTTTAACCTCATTAAAATATAGACTTCAGTGCTGTTATGGTCACAATATTGTACTACCATCACCATCATTCATTACTTTTCCATCATCACAAATAGAAATTCTGTAATTTTAAGCATTAACTCCTTATTTCCTACTCCTACCGCATCCCCTAGTAACCTATATTCTAGATTTGAATTTACACATATATGTCGTTATTCTATTTCTCCCTCTGATTTCTAGCTTCATTCAAATGTGGTCAGAGAAGATACATTGCATGATTTCAATATTTTTGGATTTATTCAGACTTGTTTTTTGACCTAGTATTTGATCTACCCTGTAGAATGATCTATTTGCAATTGAAAAAAATTTGTATTCTGCTGTTGTTGGGTGAAATGTTCTATATATGGCTGTTAGGTCTAGTTGGTTTAGACTATCATTCAAGTATACTATTTCCTTATTCATCTTCTCTCTAGATGTTCTATCACTTATTGAAAGATATGTATAAATTCTCCTACCATTAATGTAGAACTGACTATTTCAACCTTCCAATCTGCCAGTATTTGTTTCATATATTTGGAGGCTGTGCTGTTAGATGCATATATATTTATAATTGTTATATATTCTTGTTGGATTGATCCTTTTATCAGTATATAATCATTGTCTTTGTCCCTCATAGAAGTTTTTGACTTAAAGTCTACTTTATCTGATATTAGTGTGACAGTATGAAGTTTTTGTGGATCCCAGAAAAGATCATGTTCTTGGAGCTAACCCATTCTTGTGGGTGTGGGACCCTTTGATTAGACTGGATTCAATTGGGGGGCTTTGATTGGATTACTTCAGTAAGGTGTGACCCAGGGTGGGTCTTGGTCCTCCTTCTGGAGTCCTTATAAATGGAGGAGTGAAGGCAGCAAGCACACATAAAAAAGCAAGAGAGACAGAGAAACCCCAAGAGGCTGAGAGAGAGGTCCTGGAGGGTGGAAGCTGGAGTCAGCAGAGCATAGAGGCATGGAAAGAGGCCCCTGAGAGGCTGAGAGAAGGGCCTGGGGAAAAGGGGAGAGATGAGCCATATGCCTGATGGCTCATAGCTGAGCTCAGAGAGAAAATAAGTCTGGAGAAGTAAAAAACCCAGACCAGCAGAACTGCCATTGTGTCTTGCCACATGGCAGGAGTCCAGGATCACTAGAGCCAACCTTTGGTGAGATGGTATTTGTGACGATGCCTTGACTTAGACAGTCTCACAGCCTCAGAACCTTTTAACCTAATAAATTCCCATTATAAAAGACAACCCATTTCTGGGATATTGCTCCCAGTAGCCTTTAGCAAATGAAAACAATTAGTATAGTTACTCCAACTCTCTTTTGGGTACTACTTTCATGGTATATTTTTTCCCATCCTTTCACTTTCAACCTATGTATGTCTTTGAATTTAATGTCAGTGTTTTGTAAACAGCATACAGTTGGATCATGCTTTTTTAAAATCTGTTCTGCCAATCTCTACTTTTATCCTGAAAAATTTAATACATTTATATTTAAAATCACTATTGATAATGCAGGGCTTCTTCTACAATTCTGGCTATAGAGGCATTGTTTTGTAGCAATTTGCACCGTGCATATTTAGATAAGCACTCACAGAAGTTTTTAATGCCACTTCATTTTATGAACTTCACAAACTTTTTACTCAAAAGCCCCACAAAGTCTGGAAGTATATACTGAAAGACAGTGTATAGTTTACCTGCTTCCCAGTAGTTCAAAGCACTGCCATGGTTGCCAAAATTTTTACTCTGTGTCAAGGATTGAGTTCTCTGGAATTTCCAATTGAGACAGAATTTGGAATGCAAGGTATTAAGGATCCACATGTGTGGAGGGGATGAGGAGGAAGTAGGATTGACTAGACGACAAAGTCAAACTGTGTGAAGGCCTGACAAAACCTTAACCAACCCCTGGAATAAATGGCCCACCAAGCTGGAAAGCCCAGGCTTTCTACCGATGCATCCACCAGTCATTGGATGTGGCCTATCTAGAGAAGGGTAAACCTTGACCCTGACAGCTGAGGCTGCCTAATGACTGCATGCCTAGCAGTTGGGGCAACAAGTCTTTCATTGAGGAGACAAACAACAAAACTCTGTCCATCACACCGTATTTCTATTTTCTGGCTTTCAGACAGTTAATCATTGTGTTTTGATAGCTGATACCTAGAACAAGGCATGGTGTATAAAACACTGAATTCAGTGACTTCTTCCTCCTGAGCTCCCCTTTAATACAACTACCACCCCAGGCCCTCCTGTCCTCCACACTTCCAATGGAGTCAGAAGTCAGGCTCTGTGCCAAGTGCTGTCACCTACATTATCTTGCATAAACTCCTTAATAACCCATTTCTCCAGAGCAGAAAAGAAGCCAAAAACCTCCAGGTCATATAACTATAGAGCCTGGATCCAGTTAACCCAAAGTGTGTCTGCAAACCCCCATGCATTAACCGCTGAGCATGTTGCCTCCACATGGAGTCACTCAAACACTTCCAAAATATTAATATTCTAACCTGGAATATTTATACATTGACACCCTATTTTTCACTCAAAGGCATGGTATTTCTCTTAATTTGACTTTCACTTCCTGGGTTAATTGGCAAACACCACCATATTTATGAAAACTGGATGTTATCAGACTCCTGGTTTTAAAAGAAGACATTTTTGAATATATGAAACATTTTGCTGGTATAAGATGAAACACATTTCTTATACTTCAGATAGATTTGACAGTAAAGCACTGTCCTCACTCTTACTATTTTTAAAAAATTATCTTTTATATTTTCTTGATGCATATTCCTGGACAGCAGTCACCAAAATAAGTATTTCTAAGAATTGGAATTCTCCCATGTATGTTCACTATATAAATTTTTTCTTTCTTTCAGAGCTTCTTTCCACACAGTGTCATCTTCAGTTTCTCTTTCTCAAACTAAAAATATGAGCCCAAGTTATAAAACACCTGTTATTTTGTTTTTGCCAAATCTAAATTTTTATGGGAGGATCCCAGATATATCATCTGGAGTGTGTGCCTCAGGGCAGACTATAGCTGAAGCTATAGAGGAACTGCTCTAATTTTTCCTCAGTCTGGTCTAGCCCAGACATGAGCCCAGAAGTGGCCCATTGAAAGATTGCTATATAAAAGTCAAGCACGTTTTGGGCCTTTTCTTCCATTCATATACTAAAATGATTTAGAGAGCAGGTAGGCATAGAGAAATTTTTATAGCAATTAATGTCTACCTTGTTAAGGAATGATCATACCTAGCTCATTTTTAGAACTCTTTGAGACATCATTTGGCAAAGGGACAAACATATATATATATATACTCACTACTGAAGAATAATCAGATTTTTAATTCCCAGAGCTAGGTACTGTTCCTTTGCACTGAATTTTGATATTGGATTAGCCACTGCAAGTCAGAAGATCCTGAAACACTAGTTGCTCACTAATTTTATAATTTATAAAATGGAGTGGCATGCAAATTGTTAAAGAAAGTTTTGCCATTTTCTTGGTCATTAAGAACTTTCATATCAGTACAGTTAAGAAATTATCAGTTGCCTATTATCTAATGTTTCTTTGTTATTTCATATCACTGTTATTAAGACACTTATTAGCTAATTGTTTCCATTTAAATATAACCCCTTAATCCATACCATTTTGTGTGTGTGTGAATTCCCATAAGTGATTGTTTCACAGAATATTATTGAGAGGCATGTTTTCTTTCTACCTTTCCCAGCACTCAAGAGAATTTCTCAACTATAGGATGTGATGATTAGGTTAATGTGTCAACTCAGCCAGGTAATTGTGCCCTGTTGTTTGGTCAAGTAAGCACTGGGCTAATTGCAAAACAAGGAGATCTGTGGACTTTAGTTACTAGTGAATTTACTGCATAGATAGCTGATTACATCTACATCAACCAGGAAGATTACTGTCAGCAATGAGTGATGCTTTATCCAATCAATTGAATACCTTAAAGGGGAAGGGATTTCAGCATTCGGAGAGAATTTCCCAGCTCATCTTTGGACAGCCAGCGTCTCCCAGAAACTCATCGAGGACCTTCATTGGGCTTTCATGGGAGGCCCTGGTTTGCAGCCTGCCTGTGAAACCTAGACTAGTACATCCCCACAGTCACATGAAAGATTCTTATAAAATCTCATACTATTTACAGATATCTCCTGTTGATTCTATTTCCCTAGAAAACCCTGACTGATACACAGGACAAGCACTCTTATTACAAAGTTCCATAAAGATGCTTACTTAATGGGAAACTATATTAAACAGATATGGATTTTTTCATGTGTGTTGCATCTCCTATCTAAGATTTGCTTCTGCTCACCATGCTACATAGCACACTACTAAATGTGCCGGCTGTGTTCCTCTTTATGGCTCACAGTGAACCCATGCTCAACTTGCTGTGTTCCCTATTTCTTTCCCTTCCTCACGGGGCAATCTGAATCTTTGGGGGTCATGTAAATACTGTCAAATGCAGAAGAGTAGAACTATATCTATGCTACTTTGACCAATCCTCTCATGCTTCAATTGCAATGTATTCTAGCTACTGTCTTTCTGAGAATCTATATTCATTGTTGGAAAAGACTAAATCACTTAAATGGGTTATTAAAAATGTAGATACCTAGGCTTCACAACAATCTTACTGAATCAGAATCTCTGGAAGTGGAGTCTGGGAGTTTGATTTGTAACACATTCCTGTAGTGACTCTTGGACACAGTAAAATTTGAGAAACACTGAGTCATTGGAGGATAGTTAACTTGTTTTCAGTCGATGACTCAGTATCAAAGAACCCTTGTCAACAAAAGTCTCTCTCAGTGGCTGTTTTGATACATCCCTATTCTTCAATCATTAAGAGTGGTGGATATATAAAATATAAGAAGAATAAAATAATAAGACAAATCCTAGCTTAAAAGCAAAACAAACATCTCCTAGGACCAGAAAAGGAACATAAATTCAAATTGGAGAGAGGGTCTGAATATGAATGACTTTTGGGCTCCTGGGCCAGAAGCTGGCAGTAAAGGTGGGGACTCAGCTCCTATGTTCCAATCCCAGGGCTCTGAGCTCATGAAGGGAGGTGCAATTCAGGCGATCTGCATTACGGTTTTATGCAAATTTGGACCTAGGGAGGCAGAAGGAAAAAGAACCAACTTGTGACCAAGAACTAACTGAAGGGAGAAAGAAAACAACACTACACTAGAATAAAGCCAAACCAAACCAAAACCAAAGCAAAACAAAATTTCCTACTTAAAATGAGCCTGAAAATACAAATACCAAAACACATGCAAAAATCTCATGCAAAGGAAGAAAGATAACACAATCAACAATGAACAAAATTAATCATAAAACATAAATTCACTTCAGATAAAAAATAACTTAATGTGCCAAAATGTCTGAGAAATGAAATAAATGCAATATGTATATGATGCTAATTCCATGTGTCTGGAGAGCAAAATGATCCATGAAACAGGAGATCTCATTCGTTCTCTCTCTCTCTCTCTCTTTAACTCTCTTTCTCCTCCTCCAATTCTATTCAATAACCTCATCAAAATTCAAAAATACTATCAAGATTTTTAACATCATATTTAAAAGGAGGGCATTTCTTCACTTCATTAATAGTATAATGGAGATGAAATTAATGTTTGAAATTAAAACTTAATTCTACAAAGATAAACAAAAATAGTTCTATTGCTTGTTGGCTCTTGGCCATTAGCCTCAAGTATTTCTCTTTTCTAAGGTTAAGCTTATATCTTTAATCATATCATGGTTAACATAGTCCCAAAGTGTTAGCCTATCACTTGTCTGCACAACGTAGGATGGAAATATAAAACACAGGTATTCTAAGCATTCTCATGGCAGAGTTCACATTATGCATATTGTACAGCTTCTTTGGAAGTATAAATGATGCAGTAGTTTTCTGATTTCCCTTGTGTTATAGTCAACTACAGAGGATCCAATAGTAAACCATGTTTTAAGCTGATCGCAGAGGAAGTGACCAAGAAACAAACTAGCTAAGGAGACTCAATCATTCAGAAAGCAGCAACATGAATTACCTATCCATAATTGATGTCTCTTAATGTGAGAAATATAACATCATTCCAGAAAGTGGTTTTCCTGATCTCTTATTTGTAGGATATCCAGGAATTGTCTGCATGAAGGCATTGATGAGAAAATAGATATGGTAGCCTTTATTTGGTTCTCACTTTGAACTTTATAGAAATATTTAACACATGATGGGGTAGCTAATAAAATATTTTAGAGGTATCTAATATTTCATGAAAGGTAAGAAGAACATTTAGGGGCCGGCTGTATAGCCCAGTTGGTAGGGCGCTGGTTTACCACATGGGAGGCCCCGGGTTCAGTCCCCGGGCCTCCTCAAAGGGGCAGACCGCTTCCAGAAGGCAAACCAACATGGGCGGGGCATGCTGCCGCGGGCAAAGGCAAGCACCCGGGGGTGGGCTAAAAGGCAAGGCCCTGCGGGCAAAGGTAAGCCCCTGTGAGCAAGGGCAAGCCCCCACCAGCAGGCAGGCCGCCAGCACCAGTGAGCTGACTCGGCAGGTCGCCCCAGCAGGGGGAGACAAACAGACACAGAGGGACGCAGAGAAAAATGAACACAGCAAGAACAAGCAAAATGGGCGGGATGTATAATAAATAAAAATAAATCTTTAAAAAAAAAAGAACATTTAAAAAAATTCTAGACGATTCAGCCAACATTTATTTCAATCTCAAATTCTGCCACAAAATCTGCAGCTCCTTTCTGGTTTATATGCAATAATTAAGTTGTGCATGAATATATGAATTGCATATATTGTTTAGCTCTTAAGTTTAAGAAGATTATAGGCAAATACTTTATCGAGTTTCATCACCCTGAGTCAAATGGGCAGCTTGAAATGATATAGGCAAAGAAGGATGTCCTAAGAGCAGATTGCAGAAAGAGATGAAAACACTTTCCCTTTCTTTCCTTGTTTTCTTCATTCTTCTTTCCTTCTTTCTTCCTATCAGTTGTTATTCAGTCATTTGAAAGTATTGGCATGATACCAACTATGTGTACTAAGAATATAAAACCAGAAAGAAAAAACCAGTTTAACCAAATATTGTGGTACTTTCAGGAGAATGTACACAAAGCACTGTGTGAACATGGGGGCTGCACCAAGTTCTGTCTGTAGTGGGTAAGAAAAGTATAGCAGAAGAGATAAGGAGTTATCTGAGAGCTGAAGGATTAGTACTAATTTGTCATGAAGAGAAGTAGGAGGAGGTTATACAAGAATAAGGAAGGAGGTGCTGTAAAAAGAATACATAGAAGTATGGGAAAACATGATATTTTGAAGAAATTTCCAGAAATGATGAAGTCAGTTCTGTTCCTTAGTAATATTACCAGGCTCATGGTTGATGTTAGTTGTTCTATGCACTTTATGTGGCTCAAATAATTTAGTTCTCATTAGAATTGTACGAGTGAGGAAAGATAGAAACTAAGGCTTATTTGAAAAAAGAACAAACAATTTTCCTACGGCAAGACGCTCCTAATCACGATACTGCTTCCTTATAATATAAGTACTGGGGAGCTAATGGATATATTTCATAAGGGGAGGGGTAATATTATTTGATCTTAGTATTTGAAAGATCAGTATCTCCATGAGATGGAAAGTACAGCGTACATTGGACACCAGTGAATTTTTAAAAAATATCTTGAGTTAGACCCACTATAATCTCAAGACCATCCAAAGTACAAATGGTCCAGTTTGACATCTTTATGTCACTTGGCTGCCAAATGACTTCTATTCAGCAGGGCCAGTATGTGTCTCTTTTCTGGAACCCTTTGACCTGATTGTTGATTAAATTTAAGCCCTCTTCTCTTCTTCCTCAACTACTTCATATCACTTGAGTATTCAAAAACATTACAAAATAAAGGAAGCCCTCCATTATATATGAAAACAACCAGGATGGAATACCACATAGACATTAAAATAGTATGAAACAATTAGTTCAGTTCTGCTAAAGTATCCCATTCATGGACCCTGCCCTCAAAAATGGTATAATCTAATAAAATATGTTCAAAATTAATTATAATACAAGTATAGTATAAAAAATATCACATGAGAGTGAGATAATATTCCATTATTAGGAAGAGGCCACCACATCTTCTATAGTTAAAAATATTAGCAAATCAAGAAGTAGATATTTTAGACAACTAAATTTGCCTCCTCTTTGTTCCTTTAGTTCTATACTGCAGTGATTTGGAATGGTTTTAATACAGAATTATTTTTACAAAAATAAAATATTATTTTATTGAAGGTTCATATTTCTTTTAGTTGTTTCATTGCTTCCCAAACAGGAAAGGCTTAGATATGTTTTATATGACCTACTTCTTGAGATTACTGTCTATTGTTATCTGGTCTTCTACTCCCTGGTTCTCCCTTCTTTCTTTTCATACTCACCTTATTTTGACTGTGATCATCTTTCTGCTCTTCTGATGAATGAATAGGGAGAAGGTGGGTATAAAAGTAGGAAGCATGTGCTGTAGAGTCCCAGCTCCACTATATACTTGCTGTGTGTGAGTGTGACCTCAGAGAAACTACTTCTCTGAGTCTCAGGTCCTTCAGTGATATGTGTGGCATAGATAATTTAGCATCTCCCAACTCTTACTGCCCTTTCCTTAAATTAAACTCTTCTAACTTCAGCTAGTCATAAGACATGCCTCAGGAAACAGATGCCCAAGAATAAGTAGATCTTAAAGTCATTAAAACTATAACCATTTGACCTTTTTCTCCTTGCATGAACAATACGAACATTTCTGTAGAGGTTGCAAGCACCCTGCATGCCTTGACAAACATCTTGAAATGTATGTATGTGTCTTGAGCAAAGTGAGGCATTCTTTTAAGAGTTATGCTTATGCCTCACTTGCATGTAGTAGCCTTGATAAAAGATGCACCAACCTCTCAGTAGATGTGGACGATCGAGCTTGGAACTGTTGTCCTGCCTACTGCTGCTGAAGATGAAGTCTCCACTGAAGCCCCCAATAAATGCCCACTTACTTGCCAAGCTGGACCTGTACAAGTCATTCTTTGGTCTGACGTATCCCTCTCAGTTTAGCAAGAAGCTGTCATTTTATACAGTCCCTCACTACAATCAGGACAATATGTATTATATGATTACTGTTTGTTTGTTTGTTTGTTTGTTTGTTTGTTTGTTTGTTTGTTTTTTGGTGACTCTTCGTGTCCTTTATTACATTGTCTGGACAATCATACACATATTTGGTGTGGTATCCTCCTTATTCTTTTGGCCCCGACAGTTTTGTTGAGCCTGGTTTCAGTGTGCACATCTGACGATCTCATCTCCTTCATGGAAAATTTCCATATCTCCTTGAGTGCGAGGGGCATGCGCCTGGAAGCCCACTCCACGGATGCGCTTGTGAATGTTGATGGTGTACCCTCTGGTTGCCACTTCACTGAAGAAAAATGCCTCTTCTTGCCACCTTATTTGCGAGAGCCATTCTGTTCTTTCAGGACCATGAGGCTGTGCCATCAGCTGCCTTTGATTTATTTGCACTGCTTCTGGAGATCACTCTCTTCCCTATTGCGCACGTGGATCTCTCCTTTAGCTGTAGGTTTTGTCCATTTCCATGCTTGCTGCTGACTTGTGGGATTATAGTAGTTTCTGACACATCATCTCCTTCCTCTTCACTCATGAAAGTTGCAGACGCCTTTGGGGAGGAGGTCCAACTGGAGCTTGACTATATGATTATTGTTAAGCCTACATGAGTCACATGAGACACTGAATAGAGAAAGAGAGAGAAGGGTGGCTCATTAAATATTTATTCCCTTAAAATCTTTTGGTGGTTTCCCATTGCAGCTTGAATACATTTTCAAATAATTTAGTACTTTAGGAATGGCTTCTATAATTTGGCCCTAATCTACCCTTCCAATCATTCCCTTGGGACTCTTTAGCATGGCTCCTCTACTCAATCAAGACTAGCCTATTTATTGTCCTAACAATAAATTATTTCCCTCCATCAGTGGTGGTTCATTACCAAATATACATTGAGATCTTCTTGAATCTAAAGCTTATACAGCTTGGAAGGCCTTCTTGTAAA
>PVKH010010917.1:0-18014 GCA_004027955.1 Chaetophractus vellerosus | reverse complement strand
TAAGGATGTCAAGTTTAAGAGTGAATATTGCCCGAGGTCTTGCACCATGTTCTATGGGAAATTAATGCGTTTCCGGTTGTACGCAGGGGAGTTAAACATTGTTAGGCAGAAATATATATTTATGCTTGTATGTTATTGTCTTTACTTAGAGACTAAGTATGGTTTAGGGTAATGTGTATGGTTGCCGAGTTGACAAGGGTTGGACTGTGATGGCTAGGCTAATGTGTCAACTCGGCCAGGTAATTGTGCCCAGCTGTTGGGTCCGGCAAGCCTGGGGCTAATTGCATCTGCATCAATCAGCAAGATTGGATGAAGAATGGATGACGCTGTTATCCATTCAGTTGACTGCTTATAAAAGGGAACTGATTTCAACATTTGGAGAGAATTTCCCAGCTAGTCGTTTGACAGCGAACTTCTCCCAGGAACTCATCGACGACCCTTCATCAGTCTTTCATCGGAGCAAACTCATCAAGGACCCTTCATGAGTCTTTCATCGGAGCCCCTGGCTTGCAGCCTGCCAGTGGAACCTGGACTTGTGTATCCCCACGGTCACGTGAGAGACTCTTATAAAATCTTATATTTTTAACAGATCTCGTGTTAATTCTGTTTCCTGAGAGAACCCTGACTAGAACAGGTTCTTATGGAGCCTCTTAGCGTGTGTTCATTAATCAATTGCCTTGTAGCCTTCTCTCTGCAGGCTTTGAGGCAGAATTTAGCAATTAAAGCAGGTCAATATGTTTCTCTTTATTTTTTGATGTAATTAGGGTCCTTAAAGTACTCCTCTTCTCGACCACCCCCTCATGTGAGGCGACCCCAAATAGGTTCATGGAGACTTGTCTATTATTTCCCACTGCCTATCTCCCCTGGGCAAGCTCTGTTACTCAGCCCAGTACTTTAAAAAGGCTGGAACTGCCCTTTGCCGACCCTTGCATCTGCACCACCAGTAAGCAGATTCACCACTCCCATCAGCCCAGCACCACTTCCAGCCGGCTAATTTTTTCCCCAAAAACTGTTTGTAAGTATGGCAATGAAACCCACAGAAAGGAAACCCCTCTCCACCCCCTTTCAGACCTTCCCACTCTTGGGGCTTATTCCCCCTGTCACAGGTTTACCCATGAGGTTTTAGCTTCCCAGTCCCACTCCCCTGGAACAGGACCCTGCCACCTGTGTTTCCAGCTGGGGCATAAAGAACTCATGATTTTATGCTGCACCATCCAACTCACACTCCAGTTGCCTCCAGACTGATGGATTTAATATTCCCATGCCCCAGGCTCCCTGCAGAGACCATGCTCTCAGGCTCCTGTCCCCCATCAGCTGTCACCTGCTTCAGAGCCGGTTAGTGTGCACCTAAACTGAGGCCATCTTCCCCTCTCCAATAATGCTTTGATTTTGACTTTGTTTCAGCCTTAAATCCATGAGTTAATAAATTCCCATTGTTAAATCCTACTCATTGCATGCTGTTTTCTTGAGCAGCCAAAGAAAGTAAGAGGATGATTTACCTATTAAAGAAATCCTGTGTTTTTGGTCTCAGTAGTATGAGAATTAAAACTATTCCATTCTTTAGAGTGAAACAATGGTTTTCAGGCATCTGACATAGGCTGTGAACTTGGGACTCTTCTCTCCTCCTTTTTCCCTAGGATACACAGGAAAATCACAGGTTCAGATATTTTAATGTTTCTTGATATACAATAGTTGTTTTATTCACAGTATCTATTTGGGACCTCTCCCCTCATGAACTGGAACCAATTATTTGCTTGAAAATTTCCCTGGTCCATGATTATTAGTGACAACAAAGTTTAGGGTCCCAGGGGTTTTCTCTAATGTCTTTGTGCCCATACATTTTCAACTAAACCTGAACACAGATGCCATTGTTATGAAATAAAATATTAACACACATACAATATCAGTAATCTCAATTGTATACACCAACTCCTGATTGCTTGCACCTGAAATGGATTGGATCCATGTACAAAATTTCAGAATTGCTTATTTACATAAGAAAAGATGGTTAAATTTTCTGTTTGGTGTTAATTTCTTTTCTCCTTCTTCACCTCTCTCCAAGAATCACCCTTACTTTTCTCCAGCACTGCTTACTTTTTTGAGACACTGTAAATTAAATTAGAATAGAAAATATAGGTAAAGAAGGTAATAACACAATAGAAACAGTATCTTTTTTCATATTGATCATATTGAAAACTCATTCCATCAGATTTAGCAGAATTGATAATTATTAATGCAAGTGCAGATTGAATGGACAACATAGCAACTGATAGGGTCAATGCCAGCAAGAGGTAGAAATAGGAGCAACTCTGCTCTCTGTCCTTGATTTCACTGTGTAGAATGCTAATTTAAATTATGTACACAAGTTTAATTATAGTGGACTGTGCTTTATCTTAAAAATTGGAGATAATTATTTTGTCTCTCTATATATATTATTAAGGAGCACACAAGCTTTTTTCACTTATTTACCCATGCAGCTTCCATTCCAGTTTCTGCATAAAATTCACCTCAAAATATTGAGCTAAGTATAAATATATGAAATATTAAATGAGTGCATTGATGAAAAACTAAATGAATACAATGTATTGATGTATAAAATATTTTTCCAACTCTTCATATTGGAAACATGTTTTTCATGTCTTTGCAGAAAAGGCAGTGAGTAACTTGCTATTGTACTTAGAAAGATAAACACAGACATGCAAAACTCTATATACCACAGAAAACCTTTTCTGTGATTGTTTTCCCCCTGCTGCTCCAAGTCCCCAGTATATTGGTAAATAAATGGTCTTCGTTTTGCAGTTTCAGTTTAAATCCATTCAGAACTCTTTATAGTAACTCATTTTCTTTTTCACAAAACATTCCATCAACAAAAGCAGAACAGTAAGTTTTCCTTCAATTTCTTGGACTGTTAATAAAATTAGGACAATGATTTGGGGATGTAAATAAATATAAGTGCTGAAGGCCTCAAAATGTTTAATCTTTCATCAGTGATTTTAATTCTTATTTCTTTTTTTCAACATGACTTCCATTTTGAATTCTTTCTCATTTTGAATATTTTGTAAATATCAAATTCATAAGGTAGGCGTTACAGCAAATTCTACAGATAAAGAAACAATGTTTCAAAGAAGTTCAAGATTTTTCCAAAACTACAGAGCATAAAAAGTGGTAGAGAGTGTATTTGTAGCTCAAGTTGTTGATTTCCTGCTTCCCTGGGTTCAATCCCTGGTACATCCTTGCATTAGTCATGGTTCTCTTGGGAAACAGAATCAACAGGAGATATCTGTCAATAATATAAGATTTTATAAGAGTCTCTTACATGCCCATGGGGATGCACAAGTCCAGATTCTGCAGGCAGACTGCAAGCCAGGGGTTCCAATGAAAGACCGATGAAAGGTCCTTGATGAGTTTTGGGGAGAAGTTGGCTGTCCAAAGATGAGCTGGGAAATTCTCTCTCAATGTTGAAATCACTTTCCCTTTTAAGGCAGTCAACTGATTGGATAAAAGCATCATCCATTCTTGATCTAATTTCCCTGATTGATGCAGACATAATCAGCCATCCATGCAGTAAACTCACTGGTGATAGAAGTCCATAAATGGGGGCCAGCTGTAGCCCAATTGGTAGGGTGCCAGTTTACCACATAAGAGGCCCCAGGTTCAGTTCCTGGGGCCTCCTTGAGTTGGCAGACCACCTTGAGAAGGCAAGCCACCATGGGCAGGGCAAGCCACTGTGGGCAGGGCAAGCCACCATGGGGCAGGGCAACCCCTGCAAGCAGGGCAAGCCCCTGTGAGCTGGCAGGTTGCCATGTGGTGAGCTGACTCAACAGGTCACCGCACCAAGGGGAGACAAGCAGACACAGAAGAATGCAAGAATGAACACAGCAAGAACAAGCAGAAAAGGGGAGATATGTAATAAATAAAAAATAAATCTTTAAAAAAAAGAAGTCCATAAATGCTCTTGTATTACAATTAGCCCAATGCTTGCTGGACCTAATACCTGGACACAATTACCTGGCCAAGTTGACACATTAGCCTAACCATCACACTCCTAAATGTGGGAGAATGAGATATTTTACTGTACTAGATGGGTTAAAAACAACTTAAAAATTATCCTGAGTTGAAACAGTCACATACTATCAAGAAAGTATAAGAAATATGGAAAGTTGGATCCATAGGGAAATTGGCTTGAACAGTTCTTAGGTAGTACTTAATATAGAGGAAATCAATGGAGTCGATGTTTCAGACCTGGACCACCATAATTTAAAAATCCAAAAACCATGCTGTCATGGCTCCCACAGTACTTGACAGGCTGTGATAGATAAATAGTGATTTTGCATGAAGGGCTGGGATTGGTGTGGTGGGAAACAGTGAAGCTCAGGAGGCTCAGGAGGTCTGATGAAGGAAATTTGCCATCTTTCAAGGGATAGCTGCACAGGCAAACTTGACTTTGAATGGCTGCACTTTCCTTATATTTCCATGATTTAATAAAATTTCTTGAGCTTTAACTGACTGAGTCCTTTCACATTTAAACTTCATATAGTATTTCCCTACATGCAGAATCATAATGAAAATTACATTATATAACATGTGAACAATAGCAAATAAATTACATAGGGAATTCTAAATAAATAAAAGATGGTGTTCATATTACTCATTTTATTCATCATGCTATCTCTGGTGATGTTCAGGAACTAGGTCTGTGAAAATGATGCCATGGATGAAAATAATGAGAAAGAGAGAGAAAAGAAATAGCTGGGGTCAGGGGATCCTCCATCCAAGGGGAAGAAGACTGTGCCCTGCCAAAAACATCGTGGCTTTTATTTAGCTTTAGAACAAAGAAAATATGTGTGTGCATGTGCAAAGCTAATAGCTATGTGACTGGTTACACATGACTAGAGTGAACAAATCTTTAGGGTTTAATGGCTCAGTTCTCTTCACATTCCTGCATGTAAGAGATCTGTTTAGCTATTATCTTAACATATACCAGATACACTCCTTGAGGCACAGGATGCTTCACCACCAGGCATGGACCAAATCTTATATCAGCATCCCAAGACTTGTGGCATCAGAATCATACATAAATCAAGCAGGCCTGTTTTTCTTTCAGGCCAAAGCCTACGTGAAAACTCCTTCATATCTCCACTAAGACAGGAACAAAAACAAACCACAAGGGTCTAATAAAGATTTCTAGAGAAAGAGAGAGAAAGATAGAGAGAGAGAGAGAGAAAGAGAGATTGAAGAAACCAATGTCAATATTAAAAGAGTACATGTTAATAGTTACAAGCCTGAGATTTATGCAGCCAATAAGAATGTGATCATCAGAGATAGCATTTCTTAAGAAGAATTTCCACATTCAATAATTACAGTGGCAGAAGTGGAGAAAAAAGAATATTTCACCTTTTGGGCAAGTAATGGATTACCAACACATGTAAAATTTGGAGAGGCTGTGATGCAATACTAGCTTCCTCTATTTATCCAGGTTGTGTTTGATCATCAATTAATAACATTAAGTGTTAAGACATATAGAATAGTTCTAATTTGTCACTTTATATAGAGATTATCTATGTTAACTCAAATATCCCTTCAGTATACCCACTGTACAGCTAGTCTGTACTAATATTTGATGAAAATTAAACAACAGGGTTACATGCTTTCAAAGAATTTTTTAAAAAAATTTTGTAGTAACATTTAAAATTCTCTATATTAGCAAAATTCTTTGTATTAACCACTTTCAAGTGTACAATTCACTGATACTAGTTACACTCAAAATATTGTGCTACCATCACCAACATACATGACCCTAGTTTTTTATCACCTAAATTTAAAAAAATTCACTTATTAAGCAATAAATATTCTTTACATACACCCCCTACCCCTGTAACCTAAAATCTACTATCTTTCTATGTATTTTTTTTATTTCTACCACTACCCTGGCAGTAGGAAACAGAAGCGACAAGACTTAAGGAGCTTAAGACAGCACTATGTTACTTCCTACAATCCAGTATGGCCTACAAAAGAAAAATATTGGATAAATAATGTCAATTAATACATGTACTTAAGCTAATTTTTTCCCTCATGGTGAATCTCTATGTTGTTTAGGGATTATCTGCCTTTCTCTATGTCCACAGAAAATTCTTTAAAGATGCCAAACTCCACCATGGTGACTGAATTCCTACTTACAAGATTTTCTGATGTGTGGGAACTCAGAGTCTTGCATGCCATGCTATTTCTTCTGATGTACTTGGCAACCCTGATGGGCAAATTTCTCATTGTTGCAGTTACTACCCTTGACAAGAAACTTCACATACCCATATTCTTTTTCCTTAGGAAACTTTCCATTTTGGACATGTGCTATATTTCTGTTACAATACACAAGGCATGTGCCATCTTCCTTCTTGACAACAGGGTAATCTCCATGACAGGATGTGCTGCTCAGATCTTCTTCGTGTTTTGGTTTTCTTATATAGAGCTGCTGTAGCTCACCATCATGGCACTTGATTGCTATGTGACCATCAGCCAGCCCCTCCACTACCCTGTGATCAGGAACCCTGGGGTCTGTGTCCAGATGACTCTTGCCTCTGCACTCAGTGGTCTAGCCTACTCAGGATTCCACACTGGCAATACTTTTCACATTCCTTTCTGTCAATCCATTGTTGTCCATCAGTTCTTCTGTGAAGTCCCCTCTCTGCTGAAGCTCTCCTGCTCTGACACCTAAATTAATGAAATTTTAATTTTTGTCTGCACTGATGATTGCTGGTGGCTGTTTTGCCTTTATCACCACATCTTATAGTCTCATATTTTCTATTGTATTCAAATTTCCAACCAGGGCAGAGAGAAGAAAGGTCTTTTCCACTTGTGGCCCTCACATCCTTGTGGTGGCCATCTTTCTTACTTCAGCAGTCACTGTGTATGTGAATTCAACTTCCAAATCACCCACAATTCAGGACATAATCACCTCTGTGTTCTATTCTATAATACCTCCTTTATTGAATCTTATTATCTATAGTCTTAGAAACAAGCAGATAAAAATGCTTTGAGGAGAATGAGCAAAAGTCTTTATTATGATAATTGACAGGATAATTATTTCAACATTCCTCTGTTGATGAGGTGATTTGCAAAATGCCTCAAAATTAATTTTATTGCCTATTTTCAATTTTTTGGGCCCTAATATATGTTCTAAGGAATAGTCATTGCATTATGTGACAGTATAAAAACAGCACAATCATATTTCATTTTGATGTTTCTCTTCCAAAAAGTATACATATGCTGATGCCTGAAACATTGTTGTTTAAGGGTCTTCGCTAAAGCCTATATACAAAATAGGTTCTTTTCCAATTATCTCTTTGAAATCTAGAGAATCCTTGAAAAGAAAATCTATATATTAACATTGCTTGCTCTAGTTATACATTTATAAAAGAGTTAATAATTTATTTATTAATACATTTAAAAATACCTAAATTGTATATAATAAAATTTATCTTAAAAAAAGAAGAATGTGATGATGGCATATTTGGTAAGATAGATCAGCAATATTTTAACTTGTTTTTCATATGGAATAATAAATTTTCAATTAATACATTTTATCCAATCCAAATAAATATTATTTCCAAAGAGTTTTTCAGTGGAATGTTTAGAAAATTTGAGATTAATATTATTTATTAGTAGGTATACAATTCCTTATGACAAGAATACAAAAATAAGGTAAATTTATTTCCATTTCAATTATAAACCTTCTGTTATACTATTGCAATATATTAAGAAAATAATATGATGGTAATATGGATTTAAGTAGAGTTTCCTATAGGTTTCTCATATATGAGGATTCATAATCCCTACAGAATTGCCTTCTGTATGCACAGTAATCACTAGTGGGTGAAAAAATAATTAGACATATTAAATAAATATATCCAAACCTTGCACAATATTTTGTACTGTTGTATTCAATCACTTGATCTTTGAAATGGGAACACTCTTACACTAAGTAAAAGCAGCACCACCACTGCTCATAGTTATAGGATGGTAACTACCCAATTGTGTTGATATAATCATTTATTGATGAACTGTAATGCTTTGAAAATTATTATGTTGTGTGCAATTACTTTATTGCAGAGCATTTGTAGTAAAATTATAACATACCCCATATATATGAGTGTGCATTTATCCATTATCTCTGTTTAATTATGGTAGAAATGCATTTTGTAGCTAATAATGAGTAAACACAAATATGATTTAAATAATAGCAGTAAAATAATTTTAAATACAGCTTCCTATATATTTTGAATAAAAAATATTTGTACCCTAAACAATTTATACCCTTGTTATGCACCATCAAGATTGGAGGCCAATTCCCTAAAGCAAACAGACCCCTTAAACTTTATAATTTATAATATCATTTGAAATATTCTTTGAATAACATGGCATGACAATTTTATACACATAAAGACATAGCATGACAATAGTAAAAGGGAAAATTAAGAGAACAAAATTGAGAAATGCAAAAAGGGTATTCAAACAGCTGAATAGATGACTCACAAAAACTGATAAAGTAATCAGATAAAATAATATTTATCATACTTTAACAATACAATTTACCAAGTTGACCAATGTGATATTTTTAGAATATTATACTACAAAAGTACAAACTATGTACCATTTTCAAAGTCCTGTTGAACATTTACCAAATGGCCATATACTGGGCTATAAATAAAATTGCCATAATACTCAAAAGGCTGAATGCATAAAAAAGCTGAATGCATACAAAAGGCTGAATGCATATTTTCTTTGAACTCAAATTATAAGGAGAGGGAGGGATCAAAATTTCTTACAATAATTGTTCAGATGTCTATTTCCCCTTGCAATTCTATCAGTTTGCTTCACATATTTTGAAAGTGTGTTATTTTTTATATGTGATTAGGATATTTAGGCTGTCTTGTTTGACTGACCTATTAAAAGCTGTGGAATGACCTTCTTTATCCCAGAAAAGAGTCTTTTTTCTGATGTCTACTTTATAGTAGTGTTAAACCATGAACATTTTTATCTTTATATTTTGAATTTATTTCTGTCTTTCTGTCTAAAGTAAAGATTTGAAGTTATCTAAATTTGTGTCTGCTTTTTAATCTTATGAGAAAATCTTTGCCTTTCAATTGTGTCCAACTATTTAATCAATTATAATTATTGTTATATTTAAGTTGAATTTTATCACATTTCTATTTATTTGATCTCATTTATTCCTTATTCCCTGTTTCCACTTCTAGGCTTTTTTTAATTAAGTATATCTACTGTGTTGGTTTGCTAGCTATAATTGTTTGTTATCAAATCTTAGTTGTCACTTTATTATAAATAAATAGTTATAACATATCATAACTTAAACTTCATTTGATATATACAACTTCACGTGTAGTAGAATTATCCAATAGTATAATTTGGATAGTAATATATTTGTTATCCATTTCACTAATAACTAGGTTATAAACCACAAAATTCATAGTTATTATTTCTGTGCAGTCAATTATCTTTTACAGTTTTTAACAAGAAGAAAACAATGTTTTATAGTTATCCATCATTTATCATTTCTGATGACTTTCACTCCTTTGTGGAGATTAATATTTTCTTTGCATATCATCATGCTTCTCCATAAAGGACTCCTTTAACATCTCTTGTAGTGTGGGTCTGGTGGTAAAGAATGCTTTCAGCTTTTTTATGTCTTCAGAATTTTTATTTTATCTTCATTTTTGAAAGTTAAATTTTATTGTATAATTTTTTAAAAAATATATTTAATTATAGACATTGTAGGTTTACAGAAAAGCCATGTTAAAATACAGTGTTCTTGTATAACCCCCTATGGTTGAAACTTTGCATTAGTATGGTACCTTTGTTACAATCAATATAAAAATAATAAAATTGTGTTATTGAATATAGTCTTTATATTCTATTATATAATAACCTACTGTTAACAAGTTGGAGAATGTGAATAATTCTTTTTAAATTTTAGTTTCCTGAAGTAGAACCTGTAGCCTGAAACTTAAGCTGAATGGAATATGTACCTAGGCAAATAAACTTTGAACTGTAATGTTTAATGCTCCTAGATTAATTTGATTGTGAATACAACATTTAGCTCTAACATCAGAGCACAATTCTATTGTCACAGTGCCCTTGTGTTTTCATGCCTGGTCATCTTTTCTCTGCCTATATATAACTAGAAAATTTGGGTGTAGCAATATTATTTGGAGCAGCATTCCCCACTAAAATCAACATCTCTTGGTGTGCTTCATGAGGACCTTAGAAAATACAGCTTTTGCTCACATTTCTGAATGCTTTATATTGTTTTTGTGCAATTACATATAAACATTTTTTGCCAAAATGCTGTTACTTTTTAAGGTATCACCCACTGGTAATAGATATGGAATTGTTCAACCGGGAAAACATTTGGTACTGTTATTTAAAAAATAAACTAGAAAATAATTTTAAAAAAAAACAATAGTTGTACATTTGTTATAATTCATAAAAGAAAACTTTTTATACTTTCACTATTGGCTGTAGTACATTATTTACAATAGAGTACACTGAACTATACAATACTATGGTATATCTCTTAAGTTTTATTCAAGTAACAAGTATACTACCTAAAATTTCCCCTTTTAATCACATTCACATATATAACTCAACAATGTTAATTATATTCACAATAGTGTTCTACCAGCACCACCATCTATTCCCAAAATTTCACAATCAACCTATGTAAAATTTTGTAAAACTTAACGTTAAATTTTCATTCTTTACTGCCAATACAGGCCTGGTAGAAAATAGTCTAGATTCTAGCTCTATAAGTTCACTTATTCTAATTATTTCATATCAGTGAGATCACACAATATTTGTCTTTTTCTGTCTGGCATAATTTGCTCAGCATAATGTCTTCAGGGTTTATCCATGTTGTCAGATTTATCAGGACTTCATTCCTTTTTATGGCTGAACAATATTCCATCATATGTATAAACCATTTTTGTTTATCAATTCATCGGTTGGTGGACAAATGTGTTGCTTCCAACTATTGACAATTGTGGCTAATGCTGCTTTCAAAATAAGTTCAAATTTCTGTTGGAGTCTCTGATTTCAATACTTTTGTGTATGTATCTAGAAGAGGGATTATTTCATCATATGATAATTCTATACATAGATTTCTAGGGAACTGCCTAACTGTCTTCCATAGCTGCTGCACCATTTTACACTATCACCAACAATTAATAAGTGTTCTTATTTCTCAACAACTTCTCTAACACTTGTAATTTTCTCTTTTGTAATACTAACCATCCTACTGGGAGTGAAATGGTATCTCTTTGTGGTTGTGATTTGCATTTCCCTAATAACTAGGGATGTTGAGCGTCTCTTTATGGGCTTTGTAGGCATTTTTAATCCTATATGGGCAAAGGTCTATTCAAGTTTTTCCTTATTTTTAAAATATATATACTTTATTTTACAGTAGATTTAGATTACATATATGTTACATCAAAAATATAGGGATCCCCATATACCCCACCACCACACCCTCCTATACTTTCCCACATTAACAATATCTTTCATTAGTGTGGTACATTTTCTACAATAGGTGAACACACATTGAAGCATTGCTACTAACCATGGACTATAGTTACATTAGAGTCTACACTTTGCTTCCTCTCACAATTTTATAGGTTTTGACAAAATGTATAATGGTTTTTATTCATCATTGCAATGTCATGTAGAAAAATCCAAATGTTCCTGAAATGCCCCATGTTACACCTATTTTGGGTGGATGTAACTGTCTTGCTTGTACTTGCAGATATTCTTTGATTTTGGGGATGGGTATTGTCCATCATCCACTTTTGTCAGGTGTCCTGGGTGAGTCCAATTAACTGGAGAGTAGGTGTTGACAGCAAATTTGCTGAGATTCAGGACTCATCCAGCATATGAACAGACCAAAGATTTAAGTCTCTGTGACATATATTTAACAAGTATACTGATAATTATAGGTTCAAATACAAGAAGAATAACAAAAAATGAGAGAACACTGAATTCCCATCCTGGAGAGGTCTGCCATATTCTGCAGGAGAGTAGCAACAGTCCCCCAAGTGCAGGGGCAGTGTCTGGCAAAGGAGGATGATCCATTGATGGGTCCTTGTTATTGATGACTAACCTTATGAGTCTTTGCTCTTGAAATAAAAACAGCCTACTGTAATGGGGTGCCTAAGAGTTGCCTCTTGAGGGCCTCCTTGTTGCTCTCTCTAAGCCAAATTCAGCATACAAAAGCATTACCTTCCTCCCAGTGTGGGACATGACTCCCGGGGATGAGTGTCCCTGGCAATGAGGGATTAATAACAAGTGCCAACAGGCAACACGACTGGAAAAATACTTCAAATAAAAGGGGGAAATGGTAAAACAAAATAGTTCATAAGGCTAAGAGACTTCAAAGTGAGTTGGGAGGTAAACCCAGAGGTAACACTTTTGAATATCCCAGTAGGACATCTGAGGTTTCCAATATGGATATCATTCCAGAGGGCCTCCTGAGGGCTCTGGAGACATTCAGGCCCTATATCAGGGCAGATAGCCCCAGAGTTTGGTGCCTTATCGGTGGGCTGTAATTTGGAATCCTTGCTTCTGAGAATGACAGAGTCTGATGGAAATATGTCTTCACTGCACATGTTCCATCTGTCTCTTCTATTCAAACCTATATGTGATGCCAGCGTTTTAGGTGTACTTCCAGAAATCAGAGTCTATGAGCTGTCCATATGCCAGCTGCGTCCAAAAGCTTGGTGGAGCAGCAACACCTACTCTAAAACTCAACGGACTCACCCAGGACAGCTAATGGGGAGATGATGATGGACAATGGCTCTCCCAGGGAATGGAGAGAGTCTGCAGCTGCAGGCAAGATAATTTCATCCATCTTATCCATAGGATATAAGCCCCCTCTCACTTGGAGTTGGAGGTGACATCAACATCCCAGACTCCTCAAGATTGGGGAAAGAACCATGGACTAGAGTGGACTTACTAGTATCCTGTTACAGACTTATTGTGATTCATGCAATGGAAGAAATTACAAAATTGTACGGAGCCAGTGGTCACTGAATGTTTTGGGGGCAGGGAGAGGGAAAAGCAGTTATAATACAGGGACTTTTTTGGGACTTGGGAATTATCCTGAGTGGCATTGCAATGACAGATATAGGCCATTTTATATCATCATATATCATGCAGAACTTTGTAGGAGAGAGTGTGGTCTACAATGTGAACTATGGTCAATGCTTCATGGCTGTATTAGTCAGCCACAGAGGTGCCTTTTGAAATATACCAATACTTGGTTGGTCTTTATAAAGGGTATTTATTTGGGGTAGAAGCTTACAGTTACCAGGCCACAAAGCATAAGTTTCTTCCCTCACCAAAGTCCACGTGTTGGAGCAAGACAGCTGCTGACATTTGCTAGGGTTCAGGCTTCTGGGTTCCATGGTTCCTTGGGCTGCATTTCTCTCTGGACTTAGCTTCTGTTTCCTCCACAAATTCAGCTGTAGACCAAGAGGCTCTCTGTGTTTTGCGCCTCTCCACAAGGCCAGCTGCAGGCTATCAGGCAAACGGCTCACTTGTCTTCTCCTGGGGCGCTCCTCTCCAACATCAGAACTGCTTCTCAGAAATCTGCTTCTCAAATCTTCTGCCTTGCCTTTTATGCTTGAGAACACACCCACTGAGGGGAGGAGCTCAATGCCCTAATAACGTGGCCCAGTTAATGCCCTAATCATAATCCAATCATGACAGATGAACAGATCAGTTTACAAACATGATTCAATTTATATTTTTGGAATTCATAATTAGATAAAACTATCAAACCATTATGGTGGCAAAGCCCCAAAATTTGTATATGTATTGCAGGTGATGTGCCACACTAATGAAGAATGTATATGTGGGAGGTTTGTGGAGGTGTGGGAGGTGGGGCATATGTGTACTCCTAAATTTTTTGTATAACATTTTTGTAATCAATGTATCTTTAAAAAATTAATTAATTAAATATGAATTTTTAAAAATGGAAAAAAAAATAAAGGCAATAGAAAGATAAAAAAACAAACAGAAGAGCTCTGTGCAGGGAAATTATAGATGAGTCATACTGCGTTATTTCAGTGGGTGAGAGACTCACACAATAAACATGAAAATATGAAATTCCTTTCCTGGGGTGTCCTGCTATGTACTCATTTGGAAAGACAAGAATCTCTTGAGAACCTAGGCAATGCCTAATAAAAGAAAAGAGAAAATATATGAAGCCCTCAATATTTTTGTTTTTAACTATGAAACTCATTCTTCAAAAATTTAAGCTTTGTGGTTACCATAGGTTCCAGGCTTGGGGGTGAGGGAAGTATAGAATAGATGGTACATAGGACATTTTTAGGACTTGGGAATTGTTGTGCATGGTTTTGCAATAAAGAGTACAGGTTATTTTAAATTTTGTCAAAACCTATAAAAATGTATGGTGCAAAATGTAAACCATAATGTAAATCATTGACCTTGATTGGTAGCTGTCCTTCAGTATTTGTACATCAATTATAACAAATGAACCATCCACATGTAAAATGTTATTAATAGTGGAGAGTGGGAGAGTGGGTGGTCATTGGGTATATGGAAATCCTCATATTTTCTATATGACTTTTCTGTAACCTAAAACTTCTTTGAAGATAAACCAAAAAAAAATTTAAAAACTGGGGGAACATACAGAAGAAATTGTCATTCTACATGAAAGATCACTGGTCTTACAGTTTGAATAAAATATTTTATTTTATTTATATTTTTATTTCATTTGCTATTTTTTATGATTATTTTATTTTTTTTCATTAATTTCATTTTTTTAGTTTTGGTTTTGGGGAGGTTTTGTATTGATGAATGGTCACAATTTGGCAGCAGATGATCACTGGTGTGGGGTGTTGGTGATGGGGGATGTGGGAGGAGTGGTGCCATGGGGCATGTCTTTAATGCCTATGTATATGTTAAAGTATTCAAGGGGTGTTGTATTGGTGGATGGAGACCCCCTCAGTACCTGAAAAATTATTGAATTCCCATCTTGGATAGTCATGCCACTTTCTCTAATAAAGCAACAAGAATCTCCTGAGTACATGGACAGTACATAGCAAGGAGGATGGACCATTACACCAGGCTCTTGATATTTTACTTACAAATTTTTTCTTGTGAAATTGAAACTGTCTAGTATTATATCCTGCCAAAGAGTTACCAACTGAAAGCCTCTTTGTTTCTCAAATGTGGTCTCTCTCTAAGCCAAACTCACCATGTAGATTCACTACCATCCTCCTGGTATGGGACATGACACCCAGGGATGAGCCTCCTTGGCACAAAGGGATGATTATGAAGTGCCAAATAACAATTCATCTGGGAAAAACCTTGATCAAATCGGGGAAATATTAATTACAAATGAGATTTTATAGCTAACAGATTTCAAAGTGAGTCAGAAGATCATTTCAGGGCCTTAGCATATGCATGTGTCAGAAGGATCTCATTGGCTGCCATAGTAAACAGTGTCCCAAACAGTCAGATCTAGAGACATCTAGGCAGTGTAAGCAAGGCAATCTCAGGAATTTGTCACCCTGTCAATTTATGCCCACCTAATGTAGCAGAGTTTGCCTATTTTTAAAATAAAATTTTATTGATGTTTATCATTCATATATGACCAAACATAAACAATAAATGTACAGTAAAAGTGTGAATTTACAAAATAAACAAGTATCTTGCAAGCTTCCTATATATTACCTCACTACCAATGTCTGGCTTTTTTTTTTCATGAAACATCTGTTACAAACGATGAAAAAGCCTCATCAAAATATTATTGCTAACTAAACTCATATCTTACATTTGGTGTATTTTCCCCCAACTCACCCAATTATTAACACCCTGTATTAGTATTATACATATGTTATAATTAAGGAGAAAATGTTCTCATATTTGTCTTGTTAACCACAGTCCATCTTCTACCACTTGGATTCGCTGTGTTATATAGCCCATTGCTTTGCACAATCCATTCCATAATGTTGTAGCTCTCATTTGCATCACCAACTTGTGCTATAGTCAATTTTAAGATGTTTTCATTACTCCAAACAGAAAAGTTCCATATACCCCTAGAGCCCATTATAATTTTAAAAGTGCTAAGAATATTGTGATACATGGAAAATTTACAACTAATGTAACTTATGAGCTATATTTAACAGGAATATTGTAATATTTTGAAGAAATGGCAAAACTATATCATTTATTTGCCCATCTTTAATTGGGTTCTTTGACTCTGTATTGTTGAGTTATAGGATTCCCTTATGTATTCTGAATGTTAAACCTTTATCAGACATTTGGTTTTGAATTATTTTCTCCCACTGAGTAGTTCACTTTTCACTTTCCACAGTAAAGTCCTTTTATGTACAAAAGTTTTAATTTTGATGAGGCCCCATTTATCTATTTCTGCTTTTGTTACTTGTGCTTTAGGTGTAATGTCTAACAAACCATAGCCTATCACAAGATTCTGAAGATATTTCCTTACATTACCTTCTAGGAGTATTATAGTAATTGTTCTTAAATTTAGATCCTTAATATACTTTCAGTTAATTTCTGTATATGGTGTGACATAGATGTCCTCCTTTTTCTTTTGCATATGGATATCCAGTTCCCCAGCACCATTTGTTGAAGAGACTCTTCTATTCCAATTGAGTGGTCTCGGTAGCCTTGTCACAACTAAATTAGCTATAGATGTGAGAGTAAATTTTTCAACTCAGAATTCAATTGTGCTGGTCTGTATATCTAGCCCTGTACTAGTATCATGCTGCTTTGAACACTGTAGGATTTAATAAGTTTTAAAGTCAGGAAGTTTATGTCTTCTAACATTATTCTTCTTTTTCAAGATGATTTTGACTATTTGCAGCCACTTACACTTCCTTTTTCATTTTTACATTGAAACTTAAAATCAATAGGGTTAGAATTGATGTCTTAATTACATTTATTTTTTCAACTCATTAACATGGAATAGTCTTTCATTTGTTTAGATATTATTTGATTTTTTAACAATGTTTTGAATTTTTTGGTGTGTAAAAGTTCTTTTTATACTTGGTTAAATGTATTCTTAGATATTTTATGTTTTAGTTGCTATTGTAAAAGCATTTTTCTTGGTTTCCTCTTCATATTGCTTATTAATAGTCTATAGAAACACTACTGATTTTTGCATGTTGATCTTTTACACAGCCACCTTGCTAAATCCACTTGTTTATCTTGAGTAGCTTTGTTTAGATTATCAGGATTTCATTTTTATGTAGGATCCTATTATCTGCAAATAGTGAATGTTTTAATTCCTTTCCAATTTGGATATTTTATTTCTTTTTATTTCCTAACTACTCTGGCTAAAACTTCAAATATAATGTTGAATAATTGTGGTGATATTGGGCATCCTTGTCTTTTTCCAGATCTTAGAGGGAAAGCTGTCTGTTTCTCACCATTGAGTATCATATTAGCTGTGGGATTTTCATATATGCCCTTATCATGTGGAGAAAGTTCCCCTTAATTCTGATTTTTCTAAAGGCTTAGATCAAGAAAGTATGCTGGATTATGTCGAATGTCTTTTCTGCATCAGCCAACATGATCATATGTTTTTTCCCTTAATTTTGTTAAGGTGATATATTAAATGAATTGTTTTTCTTATGTTGAACCACCACTGCATACATGGAATAAGAACCATTTGATATTTTAAAAAATAATGAAAAATATTAAAAAATATTTTTGACAATTTGCCTTTCATCACTGTACTATCTGTTGTCCTTTATGTACAGTGGCACTTCCATTTCTTCCCCAGTGTCTTATTTCTTTTTCATTTTGGTCTTCAAAGAAGTTTTAGGTCACAGAAAGCCACATACAGAATATAGGGGACTCCCATATACTCAACATCATCCCCCTTTATTCCCTTCCCATATTAATAACTTTTTATATGTGGATGGTACATTTGTTACAACTGCTGTACAAATATT
>PVKH010010916.1:0-18015 GCA_004027955.1 Chaetophractus vellerosus | reverse complement strand
TCAAGTAGTACTTCCTTTATTTTCCACAGTAGTTTAAATTTGCCTGAACTATATATATATAGTCTTATGTAAACTCTCAGCATATAAATCAGGTAAGAGTGGAGCTGCTGGTTGAAGGGATCCTAAGTCCCTCTTAATCACATCCCTGCAGAAGACTACAACACAGTTTAAAAACCACTGTGTTAGAGAAAGAGCTATGCAGGACTCTGCTATCTGCTCTCTTAGGCACTGTGACAAAACTAGAGAATCAACCATCTTTGCTTTTCTGACAGAAGTTAATTTTGAGATATCAAAACCAAGCCAAGAAAAGCCCCAGGATGCGTTTATCAATTGCAATGAATGTGCCACACTAATGAAGGATGTTTATATGGGAGGGTGTGGGAGGTGTGGGGAGTGGGGCATATGGGAATTCCTGTATTTTTTGTGTAACATTTATGTAATCTAAGTAGCTTTTAAAAAATTAAAAAAAAAATTATTAAAACAACAACAACAAACAAACAACAACAAAAAAACCAAGCCAAGGATCAGGAATTTGAACAATAACCTGTTTTTCCTCAGGAGGCAGTTTACTCCATTCATTGCCCAACATCTTTGTGATTTCTGGAAATGGGACCTCTGGTCTCTTTGCTCGAAGCTGTTCTCGACGCTCATTCATGAATCGAACATATCCTGTAAGGGGCGATTTGGGGGCATTGCTGTCTCGAAGAGGTTTCTTCCTCTTTCTTCCTTTGGACCAACCTCCTCGTTTACTTCTTTGCTACAAAACAAAAAAATGAAAAACCAAAACCCAAACAACAACAAAATCCAAAACAACACAACGACAAACATCAACAAATAAAACAGGATGATAATTGCATTTTCCTATCAATAAAGCCCTGGATGTTCAAACTTCTCCAAATCGGGCATAGGTACAAATGCCTGTAATTCAGTTTTCAAACAGGGACTCCAGAATTTTCACTTGCAGACCCTTTTAAGCACTAAACTATAAACTGTTACACTAGGAGCTATTTTAGCACTAATCCCAACAAGTGAGAAAAAGTGGTGTCATGATCACGGAGTTTTGGCCTTCACATATACTTAACAGGTTCTGATTCCTGATAGGGGAATATTCTGAATGAGAAATGCAGTAGCACACACAGTACTGTGCCACAGAAACATACACTGCCACAGTAGATCAGAATAAGATATTGTCACATGGATTGGGCAAAAGAAGGGATGAGTTGTAGCCTAGAGATTGAAAATAATTTGGGAGGGTGTTTCTCATGGATACTATTCAAAGACCAGTTTATTTCCTATAGCAGATAGTATACAGATTTTTACTTAATATCTAAGCCTTAGAAAATTTTCAATAAGTATAATATAGCCAAAATGAAGACTAGCCTTTGGCTTGATGAGTTGTTCTTTAAAATGTATAATTTATAAAGTCAGAGGTCTTTATGTTATTAGTTAAATCAAAAGATTAAATTGCCTCTAAAAAGACTAAAAAGACCAAGGTACCTTTTGAATACAATTTTTTATGTTTTATCACAGCCCTTTTTCTTTTTTAAACAAGATGCAAGGTACATCATTTTTGCTTCATAATTTTACAAATACACATAGCCTATTCAGTTAATGCTTTATGAACATAAGAATTCTTATTTTAGAGAAGAGAAAATAAACAAAATGTGACAAAAATCTAAAAATTAATTATAACAAATACTGCAATCCAAATAATAAATAAATAAGGCAAAATGTGTATTTGGCATCAGTTTTTTTTAAAACTTAGTAACATTAAAGCTACTTAGTATTTTCAAGATTTTTAAGAAGCTTTACGAATTCACTATAATCTTTAAGAACGCTAACTGAACAGATGAAAAAAATCAGCTCTTTTAAAATAAGAAAAAAGATAAAACTCAATGATGGTAGATACTCTTTTCAAGCTTAAAAAATGTAAAAGGAGATGATGAACACCTTGATCAGCTCTCTTGCTGGCTGCTTCTTCAGATGCTTCAGAGGCCAATAATAAAAGGAGCTACTTTAGCTTACCTCATCTTCATGTCTCTGTTCATTGACTTCTGCTGTATTTGAAGAATCATTCTGAAGCAACTGACCTTGAGAGAGATCCTCCACAAATTCTGGATTGTTGGTGGATGTTGTGACTCCACTACTATAAGGAATCTCTGGGTGAGTTAACCTGAAAAATAATAGGCAGAAGTGAAAAAGTTCACTATCAACAGGATCAAAAACTTCTCCTGTTTGTCAAAGTTCAAAATGAAATTTCACTGCTAGAAAAAGCACATGGCAGTTAATGAACTAAAATTTTTTTCAGTGCTTGATTGAACCAGGTCAGTTCCATGACAAAGTCTCCTACCAAAAGCAACTATAATCTTTTCCAAAAATTTTACCATCTCTCCTCAATATAGACTTCATGTTTTAGCTCTCAGCAGGCAACACAGTCTAACTTTTATAAATAAATCAGACAGTTATACTTCTTTTCTGTCCCACCATTCTGTTCCAGATAAATAAGCAGAAAGATTTCACCTTTCTGAAAAGTGAACACGAGAAGTTATAGATGATGGTAAGGCCTTAGAATGACTTATCCTATAATATGTGGATAAAGGAATTGAATAAAAGACAACACAACATGCCAGGGAGGTTTTTTTTTTTTTTTTTTTTTTGGGGGGGGGGGTAGGGTGGAAGGTAAGAGAGCAATATTCAATCATTATTCTGAAAGAAAGCATACTCCATAAGGTTATAAGAAAATAATTGAAATGCAATATAAGTACTGAAACAGAGGTTTGTAAAAAGTGCCATAAAGGCATGATAGAGAATATAATTAATTTTATATATATAGAGAGGATGGTAAGAAAGATTTCACAGAGGAGATCTTGAAAAATGAATAGGTGTTCATCAGGTAAACAATATCATCCAGTTAGAAAGAACAGGGAGGGTATTGCAGGAGAAAAGGAGACCAATCAGAAGGCTACTGCAATAGACTAAGTAAGACACAAGGTCATGGACTAAGGCAATCGCAAGGAGGATGGGGAGTAAGGGATAGGGAGCTAAGTGATACTTAGGTAGAATGGAATGGACTTAATGACTGATTCAATACAAATGTGAAGAGTCACTAAATAGGAAAATAGGAAGAGTCAGGAGTAAAAGATTGGGAGATTATGTACTACATATATATATATATATTTCTACTTTTTTTATTTGTTAAAAGATACTTCGATTACATAAATGTTACATAGAATATATAGGGGATTCCCATATGCCCCGCTCCCCACACCTCCCACATTTTCCCACATTAGTAACATCTTTCTTCAGTGTGGTACATTCATTGCAATTGATAAACACATTTTGGAGCATTGCCACTAAGCATGGATTATAGATTACATTGTAGTTTACACACTCTCTATTTGACTCTGTAGGTTTTGGCTGGGTATATAATGGCCTGTATCTGTTGTTGTAATGTGATTCAGATGACTCCCAAGTCCCGAAAACTATATATATATTTTAAAGCACACAGTCTGTATTCCAACGTTTTCAATCATCCCAATAATGTCCTTTTGGGCATTTTCTCCTCCATTATTAGATATTGCCCAGGATCGTCTATTGCATTTAATTGTCATTGTCTCTTTAGTCTCTCTCTCTTTAAATTGTGGTAACTTACACACAAGGTAAAATTTCCCATCTGAATCACCCCCAAGCATATAATTCAGTGGCATTAATCCCAATCACAATGTTGTGCTATCATCACCACCATCCATTACTGAAACTTTTCCATTGCCCCACAGACCCTGTACCCATTATGCATTAAACCCCCATTCTTCCTCCCCTGTTAAACTGTACTCTACTTTCTGTCTATGAAACTGCATATTCTAGTTATTTCATTTAAATGGAATAATGCAATATCTGTCCTTTCATGTCTGGCTTATTTCTCTCAACATGACGTCTTCAAGGTTCATCCATGTTATGGTATATATTAGAGCTTCATTCCTTTTTATGGCTGAGTAATATTCCACTGCGTGTATATATCACACTTTGTTTATCCATTCATCTGTTGATAGACATCTGGGTTACCTCCACCTATTGGCTATTGTGAGTAATGCTGCTATGAACCTTGGTACACAAAAGCCATTCAAGTTCCTGCTTTCCATTCTTTTGAGTATATACCTAGAAGTGGTACTGCTGGGTCCTATGATTCTGTGTTAACTTTCTGAGGATCTGCCAAATGGTTTTCCACAGAGGCCGCACCATTTTGATGAGGTACTCTTAACTAAGGGAAGAACAGGATGTATGTGTATGAAAGAGACAGATGGAAGAGCTACAAGTAAGTGAGCTCTTTTGGTGGAGATGTCCCACAGACAATTGGAAGCATGCCCTGAGAGAACAGGAGTGAAGATACAGATTTGAGAAGTATCAGCCCATGGAAATCATGAGACTTCCAGAGAGACAGTGAGAAGAAAAGTCAGGCTAGAACTCTATTGGACCAGAATCATTTTAGAAGCAAGTGTTAGAAAAGGTAAGAAAGGAGACTGAGGAGGGCATTAAGAGAATGAGGAGACAATACTGTTGCAGAGGCTGGGGCAGGAAGACTTTTAAGAAGGGGGTGTCAACTAAGTAAAAGATGCAGATGTCAAATAAGATTGGCTAAAAAAAAAAAAGCATTTGCTAAACTTAAAGACTGGAAGGTCACTGGCAATCTTAGAGAGCCTAGTTTTAGTGGAATAACAGTGGATTGAGAAATGAATGGGAATAGATACAGACTGTCCTGGGAATGAAAGAAATTATACCTTTCTGGACCTTTCTAGAAAACGCAATAGATGCTTTTAAATAGGAGTTTCCTACATTTTTAAGGTCCTTTCAAAAAGGGTAAGAAGAGCTATGAAATCCATGCCAACCATGTTCTCTGAAAAAAAGGTGCCATCAGAGATCAGTTTGATCCTGGCAGCTTTGTTTTACAAATATTTCAATCATTTTGGATATCTCTGGCAACTTGTTCTTTCACTGTCATTCTCATTTCAATTGTGCCATCAATTTTTAAGTTACTAACTCATGTACATTCTTATTACAATAAAATATGAGAATTAGTCTGGGAAAGTACCAATCCTATGAATCCCTGACTGAAACGGACAAGAATCAAAAGGGAGTAGTCAAAGGTGTCAAATGCCATGGAGGTGACAATTTGGATATAGAATGAAAAAAAGGCTTTTTTTTTTTTTTTTAAACTATGAATGAATCATCCATGCTCCTAGCTAAAGCCAACAATACTTTCATTTGTGTGCTGGATCCCACACCCTCTTGCCTACTTGAGGACACTTCAGCAATTCTGCCCTCTTTTTGGCATCACCAAAATTCTTTCCTCTCTACTGGGTCAGCTTCAACAGCATATAAACGAGGTATTACTCTTATCTTAAAACAAAACACAAATCATCCTCTCTTGATCCCACTTCTCCTTCTAGTGTCCTCATTTTTCTCCTTTCCTTTATAGCACAACTCCTTCAAAGAACTGTTTATACTCACTGACTTCAATTTCTCTTCTGTTTTCTCTTAAACCCACTCAAAAGGGGATCTGGGCTCACAACTTTTGTCAAGGTCATTAATGAGGCCTCATTTTACCTGATTTACCAGAAAGAAGCATTTGACAGTGGATCTCTCCCTGTCCCCTTGAAATACTCTTTTCTTGGTTTCCAGGATCCCACACTCCTCTAGTTTTTCCACTCCCTTTTTAGTCACTCCCTTCAGTTTTCTTTGCTGGTTCCTCCTCTCCTACCTGACTTCTAAATGCTGGAGAATCCCAGAGCTCAGTCTTTAGACCTCTTCTCTTTTCTACCTATTCAGGACTCCTCCAGTCTCATGGCTTTAATGATTAGCTATATGTTGATGACTCCCTAGTTTCTCTTTCTAGCTGTATTAGTCTGCGAAAGAGATGCCGATGCAAAGTACCAGATATCTGTTGGCTTTTATAAAGGGTATTTATTTGGGATAAAAGCATACACTTACAAAGCCCTGAAGAGTCCAACTCAAGGTTGCTTTCTCACCAAAGTCAGTTGCCATGTGTTGAAGCAAGATGGTTGCTGATCTCTGTAAGGGTTCAGCCTTTCCCTATAGACTTCCTCTCTCTCAGTTGCAGGCTGGTATAGGGCTTGTCTCTCTAGGCTTCCCTTCTTTCCTGGCACAGGGCTCGTTTCTTTCTGGGCTTTCTGTATCAGTCTCGGCTGTCTTCTGAAGGTCAGCTGTGAGCTACCAGGCAAGTGGCTCATCCTTCTTCGGCCTCAGCTATTTGAGCCTTCTCCTTTCTGTCACATGGCAGGATCAGAATGACAAAGTTCTCCCCTCTTCTGGTTTATCTTCTTGAGTTAGTATCCATTTATATTGGCCCACCAAGGGGCGGGGACTCAATCTGAAATTATGCCTTACTTATGTAGCCCAATCAGAAGTCCTAAATTGATTTTTTTATCAAGTAAACTTAATCAGAGGCCCCTCACTGAATTTACTATAATCAAAGGTTATCATACCCAGAGGAATAGATTAGTTTGAAAATATAATCTTTCTCTTTTTGGGATTCACAAACATAATCTCAAACAATCACACTAGCCTAGCCTTCCCCTAACTTCAGAACCTTATATCAAACTGTCTATTTGACATCTCTATAACTGGATGACTAATAAACATTTAAAATTTCTAAAACTGAGCTCCTAAAATTCCTTCCCCTACCTTCTCAGTTTTCCCCATCTAAGTTAATGGCAATTCCACCCCTTAGTTGCTTAGGCGAAAACTTTGGAGTTGTCTTTGACTACTTTTTTCTTCCTTTCTCACATTACTTATCTTTCAGGAATATCTTGTTTGGTTTACCTTTAAAATATATCTAGAATTCTATACTTCCTACCACCTCCATTCTCAGTCTCTTTGAAACCCACTCCAATGAGGATTTTGCCCCCCACTACTCCACCAAAAATACTTGTGTCAAAGTCACCAGTGATGTTCTTCAGGTCATCATCTCTCTTTTCAATAACTTCCTAATGGGTCTCCTTACTTCAGACCCTGCCCCTCATTCTATTTTCAACACAACAGCCAGAAGGATCCTATTAAAGAGTAAATCAGATTATATCACTCACCTCAAAATTCTCCCACCTCACTCAGAGTAAATGTCAAAGTGTTTACTTTAACCTATAAGGTCCTATATGATCTAGTCCTTTGCTACTCAAAGGATGGGCCTCATTCTAGCTCACTGGCATTAACTGGGAGCTTGTTAGCAAAGGAGGGTCTGGCCCTACCTCAGACCTCCCTAATCAGAATCTGCATTTTAGTAAGCTCTCCAGACAATTCATATGCATATTAAAGTTTGAGAACCATTGATGTAGACCTCCATAACCCTTCCCTCTTATATAAGCTGAGCCAGCCAGATTGACCTCCTGGCTATTTCTATACCAAGGCAGAAACACTCAGGCCTCAAGGTTTTTACATTTGCTACTCCCTTTGCGTAGAATAATCAACCCCCAAATAACTGCACGCCAGCCTTCCTTCAGGTTTTATTCAAGTCACTTTCTCACTGAAGCCTTTCTAGCCACCCTATCTAAAACTGCACCCCCAAAACACTGCCTAGCTTTATTTTTTAGTCCATAGTTCTTATCACTTTTAATATAGCATGTATTTTACTTAGTTGTTCTGTTTACTGTCTGACTTCCCCAGTACAAACGGAGCTCTACAGGGGCTGGGATGCTTTTCTGTTTTGGTCACTGTTTCATATCTAGTGCCTAAAATGGTGTCTGGCACATAGTAAACAGAATATTTTTATTGAATGAACTGGATTTATTTATTTATTTATTTTTTAAAAGATTTATTTTTTTAAATTTATTACATATCCCCCCACCCCCCTTTTTGCTTGCTCTTGCTGTATGTCCATTCTTGTATTCCTCTATGTCTGCTTTGTCTCCCCCTGTTGCGGTGACGCACCGAGACCAGTCACTGCGCAGGCGGCTTTGTCCTGCTTGTGGGCGGCTTCTGCT
This sequence comes from Chaetophractus vellerosus, assembly GCA_004027955.1. Classification (NCBI taxonomy): domain Eukaryota; kingdom Metazoa; phylum Chordata; class Mammalia; order Cingulata; family Chlamyphoridae; genus Chaetophractus; species Chaetophractus vellerosus. The sequence goes on along the minus strand of PVKH010010916.1, from coordinate 10,024 downwards.
TCCAGTTCGCGGCAGGTTCTGCTTCAGTTCGCGGGCGGCTGTCTGCGCTCCGTTCGCGGGTGACCTGCCCTGCCTGTGGCAGCTTTTTGCCCTGCCCACGGCGGCTCTGCCCTGCCCACAGCGGCTTGTCCTTCTCAAGGCGGTCTGCCTGCTAGGAGTGGTCCCTGGGAACTGAACCCAGGGCCTCCCATGTGGTATACCGGTGCCCTTATCTGCTGGGCTATACAGTCGGCCCGAATGAACTGGATTTAGTAACTAGGCAGCCTTTGGAAAAGTCTTGGAGATCAGTTTCATCTGATTAGCGAGGGCAGAAGGCAGATATTAATGAGGTGAGAAATGAATGTGAGGGAAGTAAACAAAATTACAAAGTGAAGTCTATTTTTAAAGAGCTCTAAAGAATATTAAAATAATTCATCTGGGAAGCAGATGTGGCTCAAACAATTGAGCCCCTGCCTACCACACGGGAGGTCCGTGGTTTGGTTCCTGGTGCCTCCTAAAGAACATAGCGAGCTGGCATGATGGGCAGGTGCAGCAAGCTGACACAAAAAGATGACACAAGAGACACAAGAAGAAAAACATGATGAGAGATACAACAAAGCAGGGAGCAGAGGTTCCCGGTGCCTCCCAGAGAACACAGGGAAAACAGTGAGCTGACGCGATGGGCAGGCGTGGCAAGCTGACACAACAAGATGGCAGAACAAGAGACACAGGAGGAAGAACATAATGAGAAACAACAAAGCAGGGAATGGAGGTGGCCTAAGTGATTAGGCACCTCCCTCCCACATCTGAGGTCCTAGGTTCAGTTCCCAGTGTCTCCTAAAGAAACACAGCAAGTGCAAACAACGAGGGGGTGGGGAGAAATAAATGAAATAAACCTTAAAAATATATATATATAATAATTCATCTTAGGGATTAGTTATCACTTAAATCTACCTGTGAATACATTTATTCTTTTTTTAATATTTAAAAAATCCCCCCCCACCCCGCCCTGCTGTTTGCTGTGTCCATTTGCTGTGCGATCTTCTGTGTCTGTTTCTTTTTTTGTCTTCTCTTCTTATTTTTCTCCTCTAGGCTTCACCGGGATTTGATCCTGGGGATCTCCGATGTGGGAGAGAGGTACCCTGTCGCTTGTGCCACCTCAGTTCCTTGTTTCTGTTGTGTCTCTCCTTGACTCTCCCCTGCGTCTCTCTTTTGTTGTGTCATCATCTTGATGCATCACTTAGCCGTGTGGGCCTGGCTCCCCGCACATGCCTGGTGTGCCTTTACCAGGAGGCCCTGGGGACCGAACCCAGATTCTCCCATATGGTAGACTGAAGCCCAGTTGCTTGAGCCACATCCACCCCCTACATTTATTCCTAAGCAAATAACTGCTAAATATCTAGAAAAGATAAAACTTCAAATGGAACAGATTTTCAAGGAAGGTTATTAACCCTTTTTATAATCCTTTACAGATGTGTCCAAACATCTCAAAGAAAGAGAGGAGAAAGACAAAAAATCAAAACAAAAAACCCAAAAGTCAGCTAAAGCCCTTAGGCATCACAAATAAAGAATGTTATTTAAAAAAATCTGATCCTAAAAAATAAAAATCTGATTGTGGGAAAAAATTATTTTAATATCTGTGGCAGTTCAAAGAAAAAATGCATTTGTTTTTCAAAGCTACTTCCTTGGCAGATATTTCCTTAATGGGAACTATGGAATTCTTTTAACTGGGAGTCACAGATGATATATCCAGTTTGCTGTAGCAGTTCACAGGGATTAGAGCACTGCAAATGACAGCTGAATGCAGATTACAAAGCAGTTTACAATGGCTCTCACTCTCTTTGCAATGGCCGACAAATGCACCTTCTATTCTTATGACATAAAACTGACTCTTTTGTACCTCTTACATTGTCATAAGCTTTGTTTTGAAGTCTATCAGAAGCCCAGTGTCCCAAAGCAGCTGCTTACCCAGTTGTAGCCAGATCATTACTCTCCTTGGAACCATCTTCATCTGCAAAAAGGGGTGGCAGGGTGGAACTAGTCATCAAACTTTCCATCTCTCTGAAAGGATGAGAGAATGAAAAAATAATCAATGGTTTAATTACTTCCAGTTCAAGTTCCACTAATTTAAGAGCCAGCCTTCCTTAACTTTATCACATCAGCAGAAGAACAGAAATGGACCTAAATGTTTATTTTCTTGACTTGGGCACATCAATTTAAATTCTACGATTCATGGGCTTTTGACCTCGGTCTTATCGACTGACCAGACTAAAAACAGTTAGGTTTTAACAGGTGGGGCATGGTTTGGAAAATTCCTTTTTATTTATCCAGAGTATCTTCAAAAGTATTCTTCATTTCCTGTAGAAATTGTTAAGCAGAGTAAATCAGAAGTATTGCAACCCTGAGCAAGTTATTTAACCTCTTTGTGTTACAATTTCACCATCTTGGAGACAAAACTGCTGACTTAACCCATGGGATTTTGGTGAGGGATTAAACTGAAAGAGCTTCAGAAACACAGAAAAGCTAAAATGGTAATTAGTACATTGAGTATTATTACATAAAGAAAGGTATTGTTGTTATAGCATTACCGGCTCTCAGTACCAGATGAATCATCCTTAGATTAAATGGTGACAAACTGAGCCCTCCAAAAGGAAATAATGAAAAGGAAGTGGAGGATGGAAGGCATACTGATGTGGTTTTGAGTTAAAGAAACCACACTTCCAGGCCAGAAATATGCTCTACATCACCATGATGATCAATGGAAATAGCATTAACTTGGGTACAGGAAACAGTTACGCTTAATTGAAGAAAACAAATAAATTACAAGAACTTTACGTTATCAGACTCGAAAGGATAAAGAACAAAGTGATAAACAGAGTAATTTCATTTAGCGTATCACTACAAAGAAAGATTTCTTCCTTTCACCAAGGGTTTCACCCCATATAGCTAAAAGCAGCAGCCTTCTATTCATTGTGAAAGTGATATTCAAACAAAACATTCAATAGTGACCCAAAGCATTAGCCACTTAAGTGGTACTGCAAACCACTCAAGAAAAAGAGTGCTTCAATCAACTGGGAGAACTGAGAAGCAAATTATGAGAATTCACTTAGTAGTTCCATCAGCAGTTATTTCAGGTGCTGCTCTAAGGACAGCTGGTAAAGAGGAAATCACACCAGACAAGGCAAAGCTAGGATACATCCCACTGAGGTGGAAATTTGAAGAAAATGCAGATGACACTGGCACCATATTCTAAATGTTCAATGGATTAATTTACTTCCAAAAATGGTAACACTGATATTTTCTTATTCTCACTTATTTTATTTTTACTTCTAAATTTATTACTTAGCAGACCAAGTTTCATAAATAGCTTAATGTGAAAAAAATGCATCTCTGAACATACATTACCCATTAATAGTGGGTAAAGCACAGAAGGCAGAGAGAGAGAGAGAGAGAGAGAGAGAGAGAGAGAGAGAGAGAGAGAGAGAGAGAGAGAAGGATTTCATATTCAACCTGAGTAAGGAGTTTACTCCATGTGCAAGGATGCTTGTTCATCCTTTTTAATTCTTTCAAGTTAGGGGCTTTACAAGTGGAATAGCTCTGATAAATATCACAAAACTCGATTCGAACTGTTTTCTACAATAATTCTGACTCGATTAAATTTTAATTCACTTTATTCACAGACCAGATTAGACCCCCCGGGCTTAAGGGCTGCTAATATTACCTCACTCCAGAGCCAATAACTATTTTACCAAAAGAAAACTAATCAATTAGATGCCATTCAGCCTAACTATATACCACGAGCAAACATTCAAACAGCAAGGTGTATATTCCCAAACTGTTTAAGAACTCATTTAATTGGCAACTTTCTAAAAGCCTCCCTAGAAGTTAAGGACCTTTCAAGAACCTCAAAATTCAGCATTTGGAGCTCTTGGCATCTCTCCCATCCCTCAAAAGACGATATATTATCTGGTGGGGGATAAATGAAGTGCCTTTTTATTCACTATGCCAACATGACCCTCTTAGAATGGTTCCCAGTTATCTTTAGTTATTTCTGAAATGTGGGGAGGCAGCAGGACTACACAACCTTAACAACAAATAAACAGATCATATAAACAAAGGAAGTTCAGAGAACACTTTTTTTTTCCTTTAAGTTTGTTTTATTCAACCCATATGACTTCAGAAATTTTTTCTCTAGTGTTACTGAGTAGTTAGGTCCCCAAGAAATGAGTAATAAAGTGGGTGGGTGGTTAAAGGGCCAATATCAACATAAGAAGGAAATGAGGAAAAAGTCCAGTGAAGCTTAAAGGCCTCTAAACTAGTTCAATAATTGAAAAACAAAATGATTCCCAAGAATGTGGCTGGAATCCTGTAAGAATCAGCTTTCAGATGGTCTGCCTGTGATGGGTGATTCAAATTGAATCATGGCTACCAAGCCACTGACTGCCAAAAGTTCTTCACCCTTCATTGCAGCATCTGTGTCTGATAATGTCCCAGCTCTCCGTCCAAGCACTGAGGTCACAATGAACTTTGAAATTCTATGCAAAACACTTAAGAAATGTAATGAATGGTGCTCTGGAAGGGGAAAGAAGAGAAATATGTACAAAGGCAAAGCACTATATAAGCTTGGTTCTCTGCACTGCAGTTTACATAAACAGATATATAATGAAGATGTTTCCTTGCAGAGGATACTCATCCAATGAAGGCCAGCCAGTTTCCTCATGCAGGCCTCACAAAATAGTATATCTTGGGGTGCACAATTTGAACCAGGTTCTGGACCTTAGCTTTGGAATTCCAGAAACCCCCTCTGACACTGAAAAAACCTGATGTTAAAAAAAAGTGCAAATTTAAAAAATGTCAATGATATTATAAAAGTTGTAATAAGAATTATATCACACACACTAGACACTTATGGCCAATTCACAAATTTGCTCCCCGTAATAGTATGGGAAGCCAAATCATAACTAAAATATTTCTTTGATCAAAATAGGGTCGGATCAAAGGAAATTAGGTGGCGCTTAGGAAATACTTCTGGGAAGTGGACATAGCTCAAGCAGTTGAGTGCCCACCTCTCATATGGGAGGTTCCCAGGTTTGGTTCCTGCTGCCTCCTAAAGAAAAAAAAAAAAAAAGAAATGTTTCTCAGAGGAGTTTATATTTCATAGATATGGAGTGTTAGTGAATAACATTAATTTAAAAAAAAAACCAAACAAGCCAGAGAAATTATCCTCAGCTAAGATTGTTCTAGTAACCTTTCCCAACAAAAGTGATAATTTCACAAATGAGACTATGTTATTCCAAATATGCTGGAGGCATAATTTGTACTTCTGTTTTCTGTGACTGGCTCTTTTCAAGTGTCCTCCCCTTAATTTACATGTTAATCTCACTTCATTAAGTCCTTTCAAGGAGGAGCATCTTATTCCTTCCCCACTACCCCTTTCCCAACCACATACTTCACAGATGAGGTAGAATTTTCCCCTTCTTCTTTTCCACACTACAACTTTTATGCAAAAACCCCAGTCCTTTTACAAAACAAGTCACTTGGTGTGGCATTTTGAGATTATTTATGAATTCCAAAAAGATTATGTTTATAAACTGGTCTGTTCCTCTGGGTGTGATCCCCTTTGATTGAATTAGATTCAGCTGAGATGTCTTTGATTAAATTATTTGTTAAGATTAGGGCTTTGATTTGACCATGTCAGTAGGGCTGACTCAGGGTTAAGTCCCTGCCCTCTTAGTGTGCTATATAAACAGTACTCACTCAAGAAGACACACAGAAGACACAGGAAGAAACAGAGCTCCACAGACACGGAAGAGGAGAACTTGGTTATTTTGGTCCTTTCTTGTGACAGAATGGAGAAGGTTCAAACAGCTAAAACCCTGGGAAGAGAGCCATTTGTCTGATAGTTTGCAGCTGAAGAGAACAGAAGAGCTGAGCAGCTAATAAGGCCTGAGAGACCAGGCAAAGATCGCCTGCTATCTTGCTTCAACATGTGGCAATGAACTTTGGTGAGAAAGCAGCCTTGAGTTGGACTCTTTAGGACCTTGTAACAGTAAGCTTTTACCCCAATACCCTTTATAAGAACCAACAGATTTCTGGTACTCTCTATCAACAACCCTTTGGCTGACTAATACAGAATTTGGTACCAAGAGAGTGGGGTATAGTCTGATGCAATTACCAAAAATGTTAGAACAGTTTTATAAATGGGTAGGGGGTATTTTTTTGAGGAATTGTGAGATGCTTGATGGAAAATGCCTAGACTGCTTTGAAGAGACTGTTGATAGGAATATGGAGCCTAAGGTTATTTCTGATAAGACCTTAGAAAAAAATGATGAAACTTTTATTGGAAATTGGAGGAAAGGTGATCCGTGTTTTAAAGTTGCAGAGAACTTAGCAAGATAGACTACTGATGTTACATGGAAGACACAATTTGAAAATGGACATTTAGCTGAAGAGTTTTCTAAAGTAAACTTGGAGAATGCAGTCTGGCTTCTCCTTGAAGCTTATATCAGGATACTAGATGAAAGGGATAAGCTGAGACCTGAGCTGCTGGGCACAAAGAAACCAGAAACTAATTTCGGGAATTCCAAGCCTCTGGAAATCAAGCCCCCAGGTGACAGGGCCCCATTTGAGGAATTAACTAAACTTGGAACTTGTAAGTCAGGATTGAAAATGCAGTTATTCAGGAAAGACTTCTGGAAAGTCTTACTGTCTGATGGCTTGGACCCCTGCTTCCTGCATGCTAAACTTACAAGCTTTTTGTGATATCTGTATGAACAAAACCACAGTCAGCCTGGACTAAAAGAGACAGAGAGGGGAGAGATGGAAGGGAAAACAGCTTTAAGAGGAAAATCAGGGAAGCTGAGGTCTGGAATTAAGACACCTCCTTGGGCTGAGAGAGGAATTCCACCCATGTGTAGAAAGAAGATAAGTTTGCCCTGGCATTTGAAGAAGGTAGATGTTCTAGCCCACTGTTCAGGGAGAGTTTTGCTGCCCCAGACTACAGAGAGGGTGAAGCACATGCCCTAACGTTTGGGGACAGTGAGGTCACCACACCACTGCTCTGAGAGGGGTGGGCCTGTTCCCATACAGTAGGGAAGGCCAAGTCCCTACCTCACTGTTCTGAGAAGCTTGGCCCTGTATGCCAGAGATTAGGGAGAATGTTGCTGCCACCTCACTATACTAAGGGGGTTGAGACTGAACCCCAGAGACTGGGGAAAGAGTGGCAATCACCCCAATGTTCTTAGAGGGTAAGGTCTGGAGCTAGGTAGCCACCCAGATGCTTGATGAGGCTAGAACCAAGAAAGTGGCGGTTGGGCAAGCCTGTGGAAAGGGTGGGCATGAGGACCCAAGGAGAAGAAATCATCATCTCAAGAATGGTTATCAGGGAGCGGATGTGGCTCAAGAGATTGGGCTCCTGTCTACCATATAGTAGGCCCCATGTTCGTATCCCAGGGCCTCCTGGTGAAAGTGAGTGGGCCTGCATGGAGAGCTGGCCCACGTGTAGAGCTGGCGCAACAAAAAGAGACAAAGAGGAGAGACACTGAGAGACACAACAAACGAGGGAGCTGAGGTGGCTCAAGCAATTGAGTGCCTCTCTCCCATGTTGGAGGTCCCAGGATTGGTTCTTGGTGCCTCTTAAAAAGAAGACGAGAAGACAAGACAAGCAGACACAGAGAGCAAGACAGGGAGCACAAAAACAAGCGGGGGTGGGGGGGAATAAATAAATAAAATAAATCTTTAAAAAAATGGCACGTGTTATTTATCATTCAAAAAAAAAGACCGACAATCAGACTTTGAAATCTTATGGAGGATGCCCTGCAGGTTTTCAGAATTGTTGGGGACCAGTGACTAATGTTTTCCTCCCAAATTCTTCTTATGGTAATGCATAATGCAAATGTTTATCCTATGTCTGTCCCTTTGTATACTGGAAGCAGATAAATTGTTTTTTAAGTTTCACAGGTCTACAGCTAGAGGGGACTTTGCCCCAAAACAAAGTGTATTTCTATAAACATATGATTTTGTACTTAGCATTGTTACTGATTTAAGTTTTTTTTGGAATATTGTAATACCTTTTTTGGGATTCAGATGGTAGAGTGCGGCAGTTTGAGATTACTTATGAATCCCCCCAAAAGAGAAGAATTATACTTGCAAACTGGTCTGTTCCTCTGGGTGTAAACAGAGCAGATGAGCAGCTGATAAGGCCCGAGAGACCAGGTAGAGATTGCCCGCTATCTTGCTTCAACACGTGGCAACAGACTTTGGTGAGAAAGCAGCCTTGAGTTGGACTCTTTAGGGCCTTCTAACTGTAAGCTTTTACGCCAAATAAATATCCTTTATAAGAGCCAACAGAATTATGCATCAGCAACCCTTTGGCTGACTAATACACTTGGCTGTACTAACCTCAAATTAAAATATCTCTATTAGCTGCTATCATTTCAACTCTCTCAAGTATTCCTACTAAAACTATGCTTTAACCACACAAACTTCTATCCATATTAATACCTCTTCTCTGTCTAGTTTAGATTCCATGTCTGCATTGCAAATATTCTTTTGCTAACACTCTCAACTCTATTGCCTTGCTTTCCTTCTACAAACCAGCTACAGATCAAATGAGTTTTGGCTCAAGCTGCTGTTAGAGAAAAATCACTAAATAAAGGGTTTTACACTATAAATTTATGGTATCTAACCTCACTTGGGCCCCAATGCTCTCAGCAGTCTTTCCATATGTTCCCAGAATATTTCCCAACTGTCATTTCAGCTCTTTCAAAACCTTTCCAATCCACCTCAAATCTAAATCATACAAACCCTCTATACAAAATGTGGCCTTTTGTGCCTGGCTTCTTTCACTAAGCATAGTTTTTCATTCATGTACATTGTAGCATGTATCAGTACTTCATTCATTTTTATGGCTGAATAATACTCCATTGTATGGATATACCACATTTTGTTTATGCATCCATCAGTTGATAGGTATTTGAGTTATTTCCACTTTTTTGATATTATGAATAATGTTACTATGAATATTCATATCCAAGTTTTTATGTGAATATGTATTTTTTAACTCTTCAGGATATAATTGTGGAATTACTGGGTAATATGGGAACTCTATGTTTAACATTTTGAAGAACTGCCAAACTGTTTTCCAAAGTGGCTGTACAATTTACATTCCCGCTAGTACGGTATGAGATTTCGAATTTCTCTACATTCTAACACCTGTTGTTTCCAGTTTTTTATTTATTATAGCCATCTTAGTGGATGTGAAGTGGTATCCCATTGTGGTTTTGATTTGCATTTCCCTAAAGAATAATGATGTTGAGCATATTTTCATGTGTGTACCATTTGTATATCTTCTTTGGAGATCTGTCTAATCAAATCCTTTGCCCATTTTTAATTTAGGTTGTCTGTCTTCTAATTGTTGAATTTTAAGAGTGCATTATATATTCCGGATATATTAGACATATAATCTATGAATAGTTCCTCCCATTCTGTGGGTTGTCTCTTCACTTTCTCGATAGTATCCTTCGAAGGACAAAAGTCTTAAATATTGATGAAATCCAATTTATCTGTTTTTCTTTGGTGGCTTATGCTTTAGGTGTCATATCTAAGAAGCCACTGCCTAATCCTAGGTCACAAAGATTTACTACTATGTGTTCTTCTAAGAGCGTTATAGTTTTAGCTCATATTTAGGTCTTTAAAACATTTTAAGTTAACTTTTGTATAGGATGTGAGGTAGGGGTCCAAATTCATTCTTTTGCTAACCAGGTGTCCCAGCACCATTTGTTGTTTATCTCCCATTGAATTGTGTCAGCATTTTGAAATTGTTTTCTACTCTCTAAATGTACTACATTTGCTCACCTCCTCTACATCTCTTCAAGTGCCATATATTGCCTCTGGCTAGAACACTTTAGTACTTGAATTCCTTTGCCTGGCTAATTATTTATTTATCTTCCAGATCTCACATTAGGTGAGTCTTCCTTTAGCATATTTTCTTGGATCAATCAAGAACATGTCAGGGCCCGGCTAGATAGCTCAGTGGATAAAGAGC
>PVKH010010915.1:0-18016 GCA_004027955.1 Chaetophractus vellerosus | reverse complement strand
CCTTTCTCAGTTTTCCTTAAACCTGACTTTCTTTGCCCCTCTTCCTGTTTCTTTTGAACTCTTGACATCTTATCTTTCACACAAGACTTGGTTTAATTTATTCCTATACCATTGAGTCTTTCCTATATATCACCACTTCCCTCCCTGCCACCCTACTTTCATTGTACTAGGGTAAAATGATTTGTTTCTCTTTCCTCTATATTATCTACTATATTTTGCCTGAAACTGCTCTCATTCATGGATAAGACCCTGGCTTAATTGTGTATCAATCCCTTCCTCTTATAGCTGGTGGGCATTTACTATTTAAGGTAATAGATATCCACTACATCAGAGTGTGGGCATTGTAGCTGGCAAAACATGCCTTTAAGGCCAGAATACGTAGTCAAAGCACGGCTCCTATTAACCGTTTTATCATAAGTCACTGAACTTCCTGAGCATTTGTAAAATAGGGATAATAATATTTATACCTCCCATGTCAGTGGGTTTCTCTGAATCAATGAATTAATATATGTGGAAGAACTTTGCAAACAACAAGGATCTATGTTTCTTTTCCTTTTCAAATTGTTAGTAATTACATTTTTCTTCCAAAACTATCTCTACCAGCCTGTATTTCTGGGAGATGGATGTTAATCATTAAATCTGTTTTAGAGATGAGATTATGAGAAAAGGAAGAATTGATTCTTACATTTTTCTAAGGAGTCCTCCTCTCTCTTTTGAAAGGATTCATCCTTTAAGGAAGGAGGTCTGGATTAATTAGAACCTTTGAGGCAGGCCCAGAAATCCCCAACTGCCTCTGTGTCCTTTTCAAACCCGGGCAGACTTCTGGAGCATTTAATCAGGAAGGTTGGACAGATCTTCCCAGAGTCTCTGGGTAAAAGGTCTAGAGAAGGCCTTCATTCTTTCTAAATATCCCCCCAACCCCTGACCACGAGAGGGGCTTCTACACAGAGGCAGTCGTCCATAGTAATGGAAAAACACGCAATGGCCATTGAAGTCCTTGACTTGAATATCTCCTTACTCTTTTTTTTTTAGGTAGGTTACCTAACATTTTTAATGTATAAAAAAGAGGTAATATCTGCGTTGCATAATTGTTTGGTTTAAATGAGGTCATGCAACTTAGATCTAGCTGTAGGAGCAGTAGGCATTGCATTGGCTCTCCATCATAAGTTTCCTCTTTCTCTCCCTCCCTCCCATCCTCCTGTTCCTGACTCCCCAAATTGGAATTCATGTTTTTGGCTGGGGTCGAGAGAGGCTTCCTGCAAGGTGAGTGTTGATGAGAGCAGGACCGCATTCCTCCATCTGACTCAGGGTCTCCCAAGTCTCCAAGTGTTATCACTCTCAATATAGCTTATGGATGAATGAGGAAATGAAACTGCTCAGCAGCAACTAGTGGCTTCACAAAAGCCATTATTGGCAGGGAGCCCACAGTTAGACAGCATAGAGACAAGAATAGTATTCAAGGCTAGTTCAGGGCTCTTTTACAAATTCTGCTGCCAGTGCACATGTGGGCACAATTGGGGATTAACTCTTCCCTGCTTTATTAGAGCATGAGCTGAAAATTAGTTACCCATACTTGGTAAATTGGCATATTAAGCCCATTTTATGAACAGTACCTTTGGTTATCATCCCCAAATTCGAACTATCAGTTGTAGGATTTTCAAGTTGTTGACCTGGCTGACCTGGTGTATCCACTCAAGTGGATTTATATAAATCACCACCAAACTGAGACTTGGGTGTCTTAAAAAAGTATACTAGATTTTAGCAGACACTTGGTTAGTTACGCTTCTGGTTACTCTTAGGGATGATTACTGCCTTGCCATGCATTCCCCAAACACTTAGCTCTGTTGTAGCTGATTGTACAGATATCAGACTGCATCTGGTCCATTTCAGTGCCTAATTCATTAGCTTGTCCTTGACAGAAAAGTGGAAGTAAATGTTCCCTCACCCTGATGGCTAGTGGCAGTTGATATAGGTCACTGGCTTTTTATCTAGTCTAGTCTGGACAGCTTAGAATAATACTTTCTGTGGGCCAACAGGAGTAGAGTCTGAGTATTAGCAACAGAAGTCCCCCCTTGGCCCTTATGGTCAAATGTGAACTAGAATTACGTGCACAGAAGACTGAGAAAAGTAAAGTTTGGTTCTAGATATTAGCTGATTGCTCTTACAGAAGCTCAAGGAACATAGGGCAACAGTGAGATTGAGAAAGCTTAGAGGGCAGGATGTATAGTGTAACAGACAACTTAATGGGCACCAAGAGACATGAAAACAAGAAGAGTGATTTAATTATAATGGCATTATAATTAAAACAAAAGCCAGCACTATGCTAAATCCTTAATATGCGTTATCTCTTTTAATCCTCAAAACAACCTTGTGAAGTAGGTAGGCATTACAATCCCCATTTTACAGGTGAGAAAACTGAAGCTCAGAGAGGCTAAGTGACATGTCGAATGTCATCCAGCAATAAATTCAAGAGTTCATTAAGGTCATAAAATTAAAAATCATTTTTACCAGTTAAAAATATAAGGAAGGATATATTTTGCTTAATTGTCACTTCTTAGGATCAATAAAAATTGGTTACTTCGATTTAGGACCCACTGCTCAAAAAAAGCACCCTACCTCCTGACCCCTTTAGACTGTGAGTGATCTAAGGGTAGGTGGGGATTGGGTCCTTTCCATCTATCCTTCCCTCACACCTGGCACATGGTCTGTACTATAATAGCTGGTCAGTAAGTGTTTGTTGAATGAAAAAAATCTAAGTACTCAGAGTAAATATTTTATGCTGAATGAATTCTGGCTTATTTTACTGCAGATGAGAAAAACAGGAATTTAGAACAGGGTATTAGGGAACGAAAGTTTCTCCTTGACTTTTAGGGAAAGATATGGACCTATAGATGCCCATACAGAAAAGTTCATTGAGTTTTTTTAGTGGATTTTGATAGAAATATGTGAACACGACATTTACATTGTAACATTCTGACCTTTGCCACTCTTCACATACTAACACCTTCTGTAAGGGAATGTTGGCATATGGCACTCAGTCATCCACTTAGTGGGCATGGTATGCTGGGTCTGTGGAGGATACCAGGAAGTTTAGGAGAGTGCTGGTTCTCAGGATGTGTGCTAGATGTGTTTTTCTAAGCACTATCTCAAAATGACAGATCATTCATGTCAGAAGGGGACTGGAACAAAAATGTCCTTTGATGGGTTTGTATCAGTGTTCTGGGATTGGGTTTTTAAATACTAACATAAACCTTGCCAGATTCTGAAGAGAGACTCATGCAAAGGTTTTAGTTCAACCACTTGTCGTTTGAGTGTCTGCATCCTGTCTGTCATGTTGGTTTTAGAAATAGACATGGCAGCCTCAGGAATGGAATATTCAGAAATATTCCATTTTTGTGATAGAGTATAACTTGATTTTCATTATCATTTCTGCCCAGGTACCTCTACTGTGCTGTGGAGACAGAGTAGACCATATTCTAGTGTTTGGCACAGGATCTTGACATGAATCTATTTGCAGTAGGTTGGGGTTAGAATACTCCATTATTACCAAGGGTTACAGGGCTTGAAGTCTCTATACTGTTATTAGGGCAAATCTTTTAGGACCAAGATCAGTTTCCTTGCTGAGAGGCCACAGGAGGAACTGCTCATTTTCTTAATGGTCTTGAAATGAAGTCTACCATGGTCTATGTGTAGACGTACACCATTCTACATAAAGAACCTTTTTTCAGTGTTAACTATGTTTTGCACAGTCTCTTTTCTCTTTAGCAGGTAACAGAGGTTTTAGCTTTGAGTGTAAAAATCCAGATTGGTTAGAGAAGATGACTGGCTTATAGAAGAGCCTGTCCAACTCACATACTTTTACTTTCTGGCTTCATAATGGGGTTATTAATGTCTGTCTTTAAAGCATTATGGTGAAAATTTCCTGCTATTCAATGCATTTATACTCTAGAACCAGCTAAATTGTGAGGTCTGTAAGGGTGGCAACTTATCTTTTATTGCCTATGTAATTTTTCCCACAGCACCTATTACAGCATTCTGAATACATAGAAGTGCTCGATAAATATGTTGACTGACTGATCAGATATCCAGATATTCCAAATGTGTTTGGAAACACATTTTGAGTGGAGAAACAATATTAATATGACCTTTGTGCTGCAGTGAGTTACAGTCAGAACTTTAGCTATGGTTTAGAGTAGTTGTTTTGTTTTCTCCTGCCTTACCTTGCTTCACCTTCCATACCTATTTAAGAGAATATATTTGAATTGACCCTGAAAGATTTCTTGGGGATGCGAAGGTTGCAGGTTTAGTATGGCAAGATACAGTGAAAAGAACATAGGCGCCAACTAGTTAGCCTCTCAACCTTTGAGTCTCGGTTCTGTCATTTGTAAAATGGAGACAATGGCATCTATCTTGCAGGTTAGTTGTAAGGATTAGAAATTTGAAAAGTACCTGTCATTATTAATGTTTGACATAAAAGGAACTCAATAAATGGTATAAATTATTTTGTTTTTTAAAAACTTGGAATGAAATTTATAACCAACTTTTGTTATAATGTTCCATTATTTCCAAACTGTTCAGGAATTCTATGTTCAGCTATTTAAAAAATTTAAAAGGGTACCATAAAAAAGCTCCAAGTACCACCTTGAGAATGTCTTCCATAGAATTTTGCACCTCACAGGGAGGGACCCACACAGTGCACTCTGGACTTGTTGGTAAGCACGTAAGTCACACAGTGATTGTCTATTTTTCTACAACCTTACCCATTAAGTGTTCTTAATATTCTTTTGTGATAAACCTATTTCTTTTTGCCTTTAAATGAGTGCTTGGAAAGCCAGATATAAAAACCCCTGATAGTGAGTGTACGTGGGTAGATCTCTGGGCGAATGAGAAACATGAAAGTCGTTATGTGAAATATTAGTTGAATCCTTAACCTACAGTTAGTACAAAACAATTGATGGGGAACAAAGGGCTTACCTGTTTGACACGCTTTATCCTATGAAGGGTAAGTATGACAATGAAAGCACTGAGCATGATTATTCAGAATAAGAAAAACAAATTTCTCAAGCCTCATTTTCTTGATTACCAGTTTTCCGATTGATTTGACTTTGACACAGGATATTTCTACTTGGAGCACATCTCAAAATATCGTGCACTAATATAGTCTTTCATTCAAGGAGATTTTAAAAGATTTGATTCATCAGAAGGAAGTTTGTTGTAAGGGAAGAATATGGAATTTAGCGACAGGCAGACCTGAGTTTGAAATGGGCTCCACCACTTGTAACAATGTGATTTTAAGCAAGTTTCTCAATACAATGAACTTTGTTTCATCATCTATAAAAATAATTTTTTTTACAAAGGAAAGCTTATAAGAATATCTCAAAAGCTGGTAAGGAGGAATAAATGGAATAATGCATATGATTCTCCTAGTGTAGCTTTTGTTATTTAGTAACTGTACATAAAGTTAATTCCTCCTTCATTTTTCCACCTGATTTTTGAAGGAGTGCCAGACATCTGTGGTGTACTATTTAGAATGTGGTGGAGAGCCTGACGACTAAATGACTTGTGAGGGTTCTAAATTACATAGTGGAGATACAGAAAGGAAAATTACAGAACCTCTGCGTGAGATGGAGAAATGTAGAGAATTATCTTTTGGAGTGGATTAATAGACAGTTGAACAATAGATTCACCCAAATAGTTGTTAATTGCTTGATAACCTGAAGAAAAATGATATTATACCTGTCTTGAACTTTTTTCCACCTTAATGACTTGGATGAAGCTATGGAGAACTTATCTGTTGGTGGCGGGGAGGAGGGGTGTATACTTGATGAGTGAGGATCTTAAATAATTCTTCTTAACTCCACAGTGACAGACCAAAGCCCAAAGGATGAAATTTCCCAGCAACAAATTTACTGTGTGGTGTTGACATCAAGAATGGTTGTAGACTTATGCTCTTGAATGGTCAAAGCCCATTCAAAGCATTGTCCCATTGCAGGTGCTATAATATGAGGGATATTCATTAGGACAGAGTGCCCAGAGAAGGGCATCCAAGTTGAGAGAAGAGTGGAGGAGAATGGCTGCGGAAGTGATGCCAACTAAGGAAGAATTCAAGGACCTGAGCTGTTTAGCTAAGAGAATAGATGTCTTAAGTTTGTTGGTTTATTTAAAGAGCTGTCAGAGGCAAAGAGAGATAAGGAAATTATGGTTGCTCTAGAAAACAGTATTAGAACCAAAGAGTTTATAACACTGAGAGGTGAAATCCAGTTCAAATTATGAAAGAATTTTCTGATAATTAGACAAATTCAAAAGATGAATGGGTCACTTGACTGAATAAAGAGCTTCTCATTGCTGGAAGTATCAAGCAGAGATTTCATGACACCATGAAAAGGAGGCTAAGCAGAGTCTTTTCCAATTTCCACTCTCTAAATTTCCCAAATCAAAGAGCATTAAAACCAAAGAAATACATCCATATTTCAGCTAGCCTTGGAAAATCAAATGTGTTTCAGTTTATAACTGGTATTAGGTCCCCTTCCAGAGAGGAGGCCCTGACATATTATCGGGTTGAGTGCATCATTCACGATATATACATTCTCTCTTCTCTTGATTTACCTCTTCTTTGAACCACCCAAAATCTCCAACTTAGCAAATCACTGTCATCAATAGCACCTATCAGTGAATGAACAAACCTAAAAAACCTTGCTATGCAATGTGTTCTCTTCTTGATTATCATATCATTCTACTTTCAATTTATACTTATATTTAGACTGAAAGAAAGGGTGGAGGGAGAACATTTGTTGAGGTAGACACTTCTAAATACCTACCCAGTATTTATTCTGTCCTTCTTCTTTGATAATAGAACCCAGATTTTATGCTCAATGCCAGGCAAGATAAGCATTTTCCCAGACTCCCTTGCAGCTAGGAGCAGTCATATGATACTGTTAATGAGGTTTATCTAGAAATCTGCTATGAGCTTTTGAAGATGGATTCATAACTGGACCTAAAATAGCCTTCTTTAGGTCATGAGGAGAGGCCCAAGAGAATTTTAGAGACGTCGGCACTGACATTGCTAAGCCATTGAACAAAACTCAGCAACTGCCTTCCTCTTGGCTTCTTGCTATATAAGAAAAAGAAACACCTATTTGTTTGTTTAAATCACTGCAGTTGGACCTTCTGATACTTAAAATTGAAAGACTTCCTAATTGATAATTTTCCCCTGGTCTTTATTCAGCAGTCAACGAATATCAATAGAGCTTGGACCATGTGCCATAGGCAGTGGTGATCACTGGATACAAAGGTGAATGAGACATGGACTCTTCCTTCAGAGATACCTCAGCCCAAGTCTTAAGGTCTAAAAGAAATCAGATAGCAATCTAATAGGAAAAGTTAAATGTTCTGCCTCTTCTTTCCAGTTCCTTTTACTGAAGGAGAAGAACTGTGGGATGGACACGCTAGAATCCTTTGAGGACGATTATTGTAGGAGTGGCTTGGGTTAACATGGTAGCTGAATTCTGCTCTCTTTATGTGCTTTTGTGCAGGTTGAGGTACTGAGATTTCAGTGGCATTCAAACTTGGTGATTTAGCTGTTGAGAGGGAAGAGAGGTGTGGGTAGTGTTTACACCGAATTGATGACAATGCTAAATGGCATTAATTTTCTGAGTACTTTATTTAGCTTTATTTATTTAAAAGGTACTTTACCACTCTAAACTGTGAATAAGATATTTAGAGATTTCTATTTAAAAATCATGTGAATGCTCTTTGTAAGATACATTTTCAAAGTGACAATTTATCCCCAAATACCTTTATGATTATGTATTAATATTGTCAGGGAAGATGATGCACATATTCTTTTCAAAATCTATATATAAACTATGTTTTTAAAAATAACCTGTGGAAGATAAAAACTTTTAAAAGGATATATACCAAATGTTCATCTAATGCCTTTGAATATTGGGACTCCATGTGATCAAGAATATCTTTTTTCTCCTCTTCTAATTTTGTTCTAATTTCATTGTAACTAGAAAGCATTACTTTTACACTCTAAAAAGAATGAGTAAAAGGAGTTATGTACCAAGTCATGACAAATGAATTGACATAAACACAGCAGAACCATTTTTAATGTGTTTATATAAATAGATCTGTATAATTATCATTAAGCATCATAAGCAGATACTGCTAAAAACAACAGTTCTATTTACTCAAATTGAAGTTGGATTTTATTACAATATAGAACACAATAAGTTGGATCATATTCTAAAAAGAATGAGATAATAGTGACATTAAAGCCATTATATTTAGTGTTTCTATATATTATGTGTCTGTGCTTTTATGCCTATCTATGTATTAAGCAGAAGATGTTTCATATCCAAAGCTTTGGTATCAGTAACTTAAAAGTGCCGATGCCTTGCTTCTGGGTCCTTGAAACAGGAGAGGCTTACCCTTTTTATGTGGTATATTCCAGAATCTTCTATTGAGTGAGTCTTTTCCCTGAATGAGGATATTTGATTCTCGAATCCATAAAGCCTCTGTAAGAAGATGACACAATCGTATAATTTTAGAATTTGAAGTCTAAACCTTTAATTTGAAAAGATGAAGAAACTAAGCCTTAGTGATAAAAGCATTTTATTCAATTATTTATTCAACAATCATATATTCTTACTTGAAGTTCATGGATGATTGAGTCCTGGGCCTTGTGTTACCTTCATTTAGTGCCTGGGAATGGTCCAGTGGAGGAGAGGCAGGGAACTTGGTTAATGGGAATATAAAGGGAGAAGGGCTCCACGTTAAGACTAAAGTGTCCATAAGATGGCAACTGCGTCAGGGAGGGGTCATTGGTGGTCTTCATTTGAGTAGATTCAGCAGAAATCAGTCTGTGGAGGAGAGAAGTGAGGAAGGTTGAATGGGTGTGCTGAGGCCAGAATTCAAGTCTCATGATGCCCAGATTATCACTCACTCTGCTAAAGCATATTGATGATTTCATGACTGCAGAATTCCATTAGTAATGGAATTAGTAATCAAAAGTTTAGTAATACCCATTTTACATTCCTCAGGAAGAACAGCATAGACAATCTTGACACCCCCTTTGACAGAGCTCATTGGCCCCGTTTCCTAATATCGGCGAAGCTCCACTGCAACAGGTTACTGTTCGTTGGCATCCAAAAGCACAGTGGAAAACAGGGACTCTAGTTTTATGTACTTATATTTTTATGTGCATGGTCATCTCCCTCCATCACAACCAAGTTTTAATTTCTCTAAAGGTGAGGCCACATATCATTAACCTCTTTACTGCCTCTGCCAATATGGGCTCTTTTACTTCTGTTTGCCAACCACATGGCAGTTCCCACTTCCTGTCTAGCTAATTGACCAAAATTAGGTCAGTTACAGCCAATCACTTCCAACAAGCTGTTACCTTCCACTGCAACCTAATTGTCCATCTTCTCAAAAGCCCAATTCCACAATTACTCCACAATTTTTTACCTCTGCTTCCTCCAAATATTAACTCTCCTCTGAATCCTTTCCATTGTGCACTCAGAAACATTCCTTGCTTTGTTAGTAACCAATAACTGCCCCCTTCCACCTTCTAGCAAAATGCTATTCAACCAGCATTGACAACCGTTATCTTGCCTGAGGATACTGTTTCCCTAAAGTCCTTTATAGTGACCAATAATCTTCCCCTAAACCCCATGTTTCAAGGGTCTAGGAAAGAGGTGTGAAACTCTTTCAACTTTCCAAAGAATTTCCAGACCATCAATCGTCCTCCCTCATTTAAAGCATATCCTCATATCAGGATGAGGCCTCCCAGTGCTACTCCCTCCACCCTTCCTCATCATTGTTGTCCACCCGCTCACCTATCTCTTCCTGTCCCTTATTGAAACTTTGAGATATGGGTGTGGCGTTTTCCCTTTATGCTAACACCTTGAGTACCCATCAGTGTGTTCCTAGTTACTGACTAAGCCTACAGTATGAAAAAGAAAGCTTCAGCTGGCCACTTGGAAAAGGACTACTAGGAGGAAAGCCAATTCTGGGCAAGGAGTGTGTGCTTTCAAGAGCAAGTTGTACGTTGGTCCCATGCCACTTTCTCTCTAAAACAGTTCTTGGGCTCCAGGAAAACAGTAGACTTCTCAAATAACTACAGCTCTATTCAGGTAGGATTTTAAACTCCTGGACCACTATCAGGAAAAGAAGTTGTTTGTCTCAGTTTGCCCCCAGGGTTCAGATGAAGCACTGTAGCATGATGTTAGGTTTTTAAATGAGCGAGAATATTCCAGCCAATCAGGGACTAGCTCGTCAGCAAGTGAAGAAAAAATATTTCAATAATAATAATAATAATAATAATAATAATAAAGAAAAGCCAGAAGTTCCAGGAGGCTCTGATAACACAGCACAAATATGTTACAATTTTTGATGAAAGGAACTCAAAATAACTACCTCCTTAGTCACAACTCTTGTGAGCCTGACTTTTCTCTCACAGTTTAGCATTATCTGTGTTATGTCAGTTAGATTTGACCTGTGAGGGAAGATCTTTGCTTTTCGTTTCTGCCAGCTGCAGGAATTTCTTGCTGGACAGTGCTTTTGCCTTATGCCTTTTAATGGTTGACCAAAGAGATAAGTACTGGGGGCAAAGGAGGAAATCGTCGCATTCAGAAACCAGAATAACTCTGAGAGTCTGTTAAATGGAGAGGCCAGTCTAAGAGTCTGCCTCAGATCTTCCCTATCTTACCTTCTATTATCCAACAACTGGACTGGGGACAAAAAAGCAAGGAAGAGACAGAATGTTTTCTCTCCTGAATATTGAGTTTATTTTTCAGGCACATACAGCAATTCCAGAAAGAAAGACCTCTTCAAAATATCCGAAGCAGATAAATATAAATCTTGAACTCTGGGTTCTAATGCTAGTTCTGGTTAAGTCATAAATATTATAGCCAGAAAAATCTTTAGGGATACTAATATAGCTGAACCCCTCCATTTTACAAATGAGCCAATTGAGGGCTCCAAGAGAATATAGAGACTTGCTCGAGGCAACACAAACTCAAAAGTCTCTAAATTCCATCCCATTTAAATGGTAAAATTCTTTTCTCTGCATTAAAATCCTTAATTCTTAAAATGTATAAAAACTCATTCTTTTGTTTAGTCAGGCACCTGATAGCCCTTATCTCCCATTTCACATTGTTCTTATTAAGGGGCACAGGTGCCTTTTTATATTTGTTAAATATGGAGACAATGCTAAGAGGGTATGGCTTGTCTGAGGAACAAAGGAGTTGAGAAAAAGAGCTGGAAGTGACTTAGAAACCAAATCTTTATTGAACAAAAGTGGCTTTCCAGAGCGTACCCAGCAAGGAGGAGGCTGTGGATGTGGGGAATCATTATTAATTATGATGCATGTAGGACATTACAGCTGATAACCTATTTGACTGTATGAACCCTTGGACCAGTTCATTTCCTCACCCCAATCCTCCTACTTCCAGGACAAATCAAATCTAAACCATGTCATATATTTCTTTGCTATCTTTAATTATTTCATTGTTCAGACTTAATACTTCTGTTTGCCATTTTGCATTAAACAAACATACATACAAATGGCTCAACTCTCATTCTTATTTTTTTTGCTCTGGTATGAGTCCTTTCTTCTGTCCTGTCTTCAATCAAAAAAGTATTAGAGCCTAAAGGAACCTTAGAGATAAAAATCCCCCTTTATTTTTAAAATGAGGAAAGTGAGACATAAAGGGGTTAAGTGATTTGCTCACAGTCATCTCTCACTTGGTTGGTTAGTGGCTGAGGTGGCTTTGGTACTCAGTTCTCTTTTAACTCAGAAGATAACTTCAAAATAGTTTATTTATAATAAGCATAGGTAGAAGACATTGATGATAACTCTATTCCCACTTATAGCTCATTTAGCAAATGTTCAATGTTTAGTGTTATTGACATCATTGAGGTATGATGCCTCCTTTACAAGAGTTCATAAAAACCCCTGCCAAAGGGATGGGGATAGACAGCCATGTTTGTATAAGGTGGCCCTTTCCCTGCCCGTAGTGATTGGAATGAGTGGACTCCTAACCCGTAATGAATTATCAGATAAGAATTTGAACTAGTAATCACAGAAAAGTATTCAAATGGCATTAAGCACCTGAGTGATAGAGAGTTGGGGCAAGAGACTCAAAGCTGCAAAAAACAAGTTGAGAGAACCAGGAATTGGAAGTGTTGTAGAGAAAGAATGAAGCAGATGTGCAGAAAACAAGAGACAAACGGGGGGAGAAAGAAAGCTGTTTGAAGACTTTTCATTGGTTAAGGGACTCAACTGTAATCCTGCTATTGGGTTCTATATAATACCCCTGACGTGTATAATAAATCTCCCACTTCTTAAGCTAGTTTGAGAATGTTTCTGTCTATTACAGACAAAATCTCCAGTTGTGATATGAACTTGGTGATTTATGATCTTCCCTAGATGCCAAGGATAAGGTCACATTTCTCATCCATGAGTGACTTATGTGTGCATTTTCTGAATTTTTTTATAAAGACACTTTTCAGTACATCTCCAGATTCTCTTTGGTGTTTGCTCTTTTTGAAGCATTTTGACTAGGTAGGTCTATAATTCATCACTTGTGTTCTGTAATTAATTACTCATCAAATTTGCATGCTCTAGCAATAGAATAACATACATTAGATATAGGCTTATCATAGAAATATTGAAAACATTGCTATTATAAACATTCCTTAGTAAGTAGGAGGAGCATATTGAAGCCATCTTATTCTAACTTTCCTGGTTAGCTTAGGTGCCTGTAATGTTATCTTCCTGATGCCACCATCATGGAACCTTCTAAGAAGCTTTTTAGAGTCAGGAGATCTTTAAATATATTTATGAAGTGACAGAATTATGTGTGTGGGTGTTCATGTGTGTGTGATTAATGAGAGAGAATCACATGCAGTATAAGAAATACAGTAGGAACTTGACTAAAATTTGGCAGATATAAACAATGAGTTTTGCTCACATATTTAAGTATAAAATAAATGTATACATTGAATTTTATAATAAATGAACTTAGTTTCCATCCCAAGCCCCCTTTCTACCCAGTAGAACCCAGCATTGAAGGTTTTTTTGAACATTTATAGCAAATATAGTCATTTCAGGTAAAACCTAGTCAATCTAGAGTTCTTTCCTCCCACTTACTCTCAGTAACATTAGGGTTCTAGCACTAGCAGAAGCTATCTACCTTGGCCTGCCTCTACGTGTGATATTATCTAGACCATAGGCGTGATCATCCCTCCAGGGAGGCAAACGTGGA
This sequence comes from Chaetophractus vellerosus, assembly GCA_004027955.1. NCBI lineage: Eukaryota > Metazoa > Chordata > Mammalia > Cingulata > Chlamyphoridae > Chaetophractus > Chaetophractus vellerosus. The sequence continues at coordinate 4,742 of PVKH010010915.1, read as the reverse complement.
GAGTTCCACATTCCCTTGTTCCTACTTGGTCTTTGGCTATCTGGTTCCCACACTTTTGCTCAGGCCTAGCTTCAAGGGGTCCACATATATGCTGATTCTCAGTCATTGTCGAACCAGCTTTTCCCTTGAACCATTTTTAGGGAACACTGGGACTCTGTCAGCTACTTCTGGTCCATTGTCCTAGACACTCCAGGTGAACACCTCTGCCTTCTCCTCCATGGCAGTGCAGGGAAATATGTATATGGGTGTGTCTTAGTCTGCTAGGGCTGCTATGACAAATACCACACAGTGGGGTGGCTTAAACAACAAGCATTTATTGTCTCAGGGTTTTGAAGGCTAGACGTCCAAAGTCAAGATGTTGGCATGTCCATGCTTTCCCCAAAGTCTGTCGTGTTCTGTAGCATCACGTGGAGATGTCCTTGGTCTCCTCTTATGTCTTTGACTTCTAGCTTCTCTTTATAAGGCCTCCAGTAATATGGAATTAAGGCCCGCCCTGTTTCAGATTGGTCACATCTAAATAGGTTCTTAGAAGACCCTATACACAAATTATTCTACATCTTAACTGATAATACATTTTCAAAGTGTCTTATTTACAAATGGGTTCACACCCATAGGAACAAAGATTGAGATTAAGAACATGTCTTTTGTTGGAGTACATGATTAAATCTATCAGAGTGTTTTTAGATGTGTGTGTGTGTGTGTGTGTGTTCATTTGACACTTCTCAAAATCTGGAACTGCATACAGCATAGGTCTCCATAAACAACCATTTGTTCTCCTCCTGGACTTGGCCAAGAGGCAGCATGCAAGTCCCCTTCCCAGAAACAGACCATTAGTTCCTTTGTACTTTCATTGACGCTCCTCAGACTCTCGTCCCCCAAAGTGGAGGATGTTTATCCAGATGAGGGGTAGGGAGAGAAATGATCCTGCTTGATCAACTGTATTTCTTAAACCTCTGTTTTCTACCATATCTCAACATGAGTAGACATTCATCTTGTAAAAAAGGTTGTCGACCCAAAGGTTTAAATGAGGGATAGTCCTTCATTTTTTACTTTAATTCTAATTTCTTTTAGCATACAAGTCAGAGTAATAATATACTGGTGATGGTTTCTGTTGGGAGAGAACAGTTTTTGTTTCTCCCTAACTCATTCTTACAGGCAAAGTGCATTTTGTACTCCTGGAGGAGAGAATGTTAAATGACATTCTTTTTATTTATTTTCATTAATGTATCTATTATCTTTACAAATAATTCATGAAAAGCAAAACATTAACATTATGGGGTTGGGAATTTGCTCCTTTCCTTCCTAAAGAACTTTTAAGTAGCATTGCTTCCCAATTCTATAGTGTGACTTTGGGTAGGTAATTACTATAGAATACTGCAGAACTTTTTTTTTCCTCTGGTAGGGTGATTGATTTTAACCTTTCTCCCCTGCCAAACCTTTGTTCTGTGCATGACATTTCAACCCCCACCACTTCCTATGTTCTATTTTGCTAAAGAAAATTGCATTTTCTATTTCTGGACAAAACATGGTTGTTTGTGTCAGTCAATTTAACACAATACACTAGTTCTTATTTGTGCAGAGGAAGCACTAATGAGATTCCAGCAGGAGATGGGTCCTGAGCCCAAGACCAAGCCTCCCAATGGGCTGGGAAGATGGAAGCCACAATAATCCATTACCAACAAGGCTGCTTAATGGTGATGCAGCACTTTTTGCCTCAGAGACCTCCAGGTAGTATGCTTCCATTTCCTACCCGATATGCTCATTCTTCCAATGATACATGGGCATGGAAAGAATGTGGTTATGTGCCATGGTGAAAAGGGCAGGCATTTTAGAGATTCTGACCTAGCTTTCTATCTGCAGTTTACCAGCTCTGAACCATTAACTGCATTATATAACCTTCCTGGGCCTCTGGTTCCTCATCTGAAGAGGGGATAAAAATATAGTTGTAAGGTTGTTGGGAGAATGAAATGGAACAATGAACATAAAGCTCTTAGCACAGTGCATGTTACATGGGAAGCACTCAATAAATGGTAGCTGTTATAATTAAATAGCTCCTGGAGGTAAAAACATATTCTGTTTTGATGAAGTAAGCAGTTCTTATTATGAGACATCTTCCAATTGAAAACATGCTTATGGACCTCCTACCTTTTTGTTCCATGGAGTAGATCAGCTATGGGAAGAGTTTTAAATGATTGATGCTACTGCTATTTATACCCCAATTCATTAAGCAATCATTTAATGAATGCCTACTGGATGCCCGGGTCTAGAAGAAGAAACAAAGAATGTGAAATGGGGAGGAAAGAGCACAGTTTCTGGAGCTAGGCAGATGTGACTTCCCATTCTGGCTCTGCTTTTTACTAACTGGGTGATTTGAGGCAGGTTATTTAACTTCTCTGAGCCTAATTTCCTTGATCTCTAAAATGTGGATAGTTGTACATGCCTCTCAAGGTTGTGAGTGGACATAGAAGCAAGCATAAAGACCATTGCTATATGGCATGAAATGTACTGTAATAATAGTATGGAAAGGGCAAAGAGAGCCACTAAATCTAATGGGGGAGAATTAAGGAATGATAAAAAAGAAGAGGGATAATATTTGAGCTGAGCATTGAAGGATGAGTAGGGGTGTGTGTGAGGGCTGAGATAACCCTGAGCACAGCAAAATACATGTAGCAAGGCACAAAGGTGCACACATGTGTGAAGTGCTTCGGGATGACCAGGGGATGGTGGGCTGGGAGGGAGCTGAAGTGGGGGAGCACTGGATAAAACTAGAAATATACGTAGGGGCTTAATCCTGAAGGGCCTTAGAAGCCATGCTGTTGCAGTGTGAGGAGCATTTGGAGAGGAGCAGATATGAGATGGAGGGAGACCAGTGAGTGTACTGCTGGTTGGTCAGCTGAGAGATATGAGAACCTGAAATCGAGGGGGAGGTCTGCAGGGCACGGAGATCCCTGACTCAGGAGGCATCTAGACATGGGATGACTGGATGACAGGTGCACAAAGAGATCCCAGAGAGGAGACCAGTTTGAGGATAAAGCACTTCTCTTCAGGTTTGTGTAACTCCATCATTTCCTTGCCTACCAGGTCAAGTAAGGCTTTTTGTTTTTGTCTCACAGCTGTAAATATTTCATGCCAGTGGCCATGCTTTTGTTTTATTTTGGGAATGACACTTTAACTGGTTTTTCAGTTTAAACGACTCAGGAACTGAAGGACCATTTTTGTCCTCAGGGATATGTTTGGTGCTGAAGACGGTAGACAGTTGGGTGTGGGTGAGGACAGATAGCGCCTGAGGTCTTGCAACTTAGAAGTAACATCTTGTCATTTGCGCCTAACACTGCCAAAGGTGCGTGGGTGTATCTTTGAAGAAACAAAACAGAAAAAAAAGCATGACCGGCAATCTGATCTGGGCTAGGTGTCTATAAAAATCATCATTTTATTTATTGCTCTAACTCATGTGGAGCTGCCGTATTGGCCTCAGAGATAACTCCTTTGTTCAGAGTAAACTGCCCCATTGCTCAGTGGATGATTGGTCGGACTGTCAATTGATGTTTTTTGTTTTTGTTTTTGTTTTTTCCTGGTATAGCCCTGTCATGACTATTTATTTAAAACTTTGCTTTTGTGTTTTTTCTTCCCACCAATCTTGGCAGTAGCTAGCAATCATCTTTGCAACAACTAGGGGAAGCAGGTACTTTTTTTAACTTCATTGCAGCTGGGGAAACTGATACAGGTCAGTGTCTTTGGCAAGTTTCAGCCCAAGACAACAGGCTGGATCTCCCAGGCGAGTTTGCGCATCAGCATATATCATTTCAGAACCAGGGAGGCCACATGCCAGCCATGCTTCTCTTACTGGTCTGCTAGCACTGAAACAATGTCCATGGGAGGACAGATTTGTAAGGGGATCCTTTTCTTATAATAGTAGGTGGCTATTCTACAGAGGTTTGCAATGGTCTGGAATTTTATTGACAATGCACTCATTTGTGTAAAGTTACCATTTTAAAAAACTCCTACAAACCAAGCTATTTATAGCCATCATATCATTATTACTACCAGGAATAATACAATGGCAGTGACGATGATGACACCGACCGTGACCACTACTGTGACCCGGCATTGATTGAACTCTTACATGTGTCACATAAAGGCTAAGTGCTTTACATGGATTGTCTGAATTAGTCCTCACAACACTGTGAGGTAGTACCATGCTTATCTCCATTTTTCACATGAGAAAAACTGGGCCCGAGAGGGGCAAAGTCACTTGCTCGGGTCCATTCTGCTCTAAGTGGTCGGGTAAAAAGTCTATAATGCAGGCACTCCTAACTGCAGAGTTTGCCCTCCTAACCTTCTCATTATACAGTCTTGCAAAGTAAATACATATCCATATTATCACCATTTAAAGATGAGGAAGTGGAAGCTTAGGAAGGATCAGAGTCCAGAACCAAGGTCTCTCTGACTATGAAGTCATGTTTTTCCCCCAGGTCACAAGTTGCCTCTGGTTATTACTTGTAGCCAAACATTACTTTTTGTTTTATTTTTAGTTTGTTTTTAGCAGTACCATGGCATGAACCTGGGACCTCATCCATGGGAAGTAGGCGTTCAACCACTGAGCTACACCCACTCCCTTGTATTATCCCTGGAATCCTGGGATCTTCAGAGTAAATTGATGAAATTGGCATTGGTTTAGTGTGTGATAGTGCTTCTAATTTTATGTCTGTCTGTGCAATTCTTTTTTTTTTTTTTAATTTCAC
>PVKH010010914.1:0-18013 GCA_004027955.1 Chaetophractus vellerosus | reverse complement strand
CCCGCTAGGAGAGGTCCCCGGGAATCGAACCCAGGGCCTCCCATGTGGTATGCCGGCGCCCTATCCTCTGGGCTATCGAGCCGGCCCCATAACTCAAATTATTGAAGTAGGTGTAGACAGCAAAAAAGTAACAATGTAAAGTCGCTTAATAGTAATAGTTCTAGATAAGAGTACTAAAAAGTCCAATTAAGAATGGAGTCCACCTGAAAGGAATGCAAATAACATTTCTTCCTCTTCTGAGCCTAAGGGCACTATGGTCAATAACATAATAAGAACAAGCTTGCTCTTGACTGGCCTGCAGGAGACTCCTGTGGATCAAGTGAATATAGTTTATAATGTCAGAAGGTATCCCATGTCAGTCCAAAGAAAATCTTTCCAGTATTCATTTCGGGAATCCCTAGAAATTATCACAGTGATCATTTCAGGAGAAGGGCAAGTTCCCAAAGCAGTTCTAACTCCTCTGAGATACCATTGCCTGGGATGAAATCTATGACCTAAAACAAAATACCTCTCTGTGGAGGAGGAAGAGGGGCAATGACAATGTGATAGGAAAAATTATTTATTGCATTTACCTATTCCAGGTATTCCACGATATGCCAGGGTGTTCAGGAATAAGGTGAGTGCACCTATGAACACAACGTGGGGAAGACAGTTGCCCTGAACAGTGAACAACAGACCAACACTTCTGGAGATACATTTCAAGAAAGGTCAAGCAATAGCCCTGAGGTTCCTCAGGCTGTTTTTAGCAGGCTCAACTAAATATGTGCTATCTCCTGCCCTCAGACCCATATTAACTGAAGAATTTTCTACCTTAGGTTTTTACAACATTATCTATAATATTTCAGCAAGGCTAACACTCACATTCAATTTTCAGAATGCTCACTAAAAAAAAAAAAGAAAGAAAGAAAAAGAAAGAAAAAGAAAAAGAAAAAAAAAAGTTCCGTCTTGAAAGTGTTGGATGTCCTTAAGCAAATTATTTCATGTCTTTGGGTTTTGATAAGTCTAGACTATCCATGAGATTTTAGTTGCAAATATTTATGATTCTATCTGTAAAACTGAGGAAACTTCATGAATTTATGTATTAAATACTTTTTACTTGATGAATTGCTCTGCTTAGCAGCTGGGGGAAAATACATTGTTTATTTGTTATTTTTTAAATGGCAATAAAGCTCTCTATTATGATATATAATACTTTTACCTTTTTTCCTCAGAAAATAAGCCACAATTCTTAATTTGAAATGAAAATATTTTCCTTTACATGTCTTTGAATTAAGATTGAATTTATGAAATGGAATTATTCAATTACTTTTGAAATGCTGGTTTGATAGGCTGATAAAGTTAACAAGACAGTTCTAAATCAGTGAAATTGCCAATATTGTGTGCAGTGAGACAGCTCAGTTGATTCAGGAACCAATAAAAGGAATTATGTCTACTTTAGAATGTGCTTTTCTTCCTTTACCTCTATCAAATTAACACCTATATCGTGCACAATCAGAATTTATTACAACTTATAATTTTTTCTAAAGCAATCACCTTATCTATTTTTACTATCTCTGATTCCTCTCTTTAAGTCTCTCTTGAAGCCATTCCAAACAGGCTGTTGCCCTTACAACTCCCCAGGAACTATGCTGCAATCAGAATAACTTCCTGCTATGCCCATTGCTAAATTCAATAGTCAATTCCTAGACCTCGTTGCATATCAGGGGCATTTTGACAAAATTGAACACTTCATCCTCCTTGATTCCCAAAACTCTTTACTCTCCTGGTTTTCCTCCTACCTCACTGGCAGTTCCTTCAAAGTCTTCTTTGCTACTTTTGCCCCATCAAATGCTGTTGGAATGCCACAAGACTCAGTCCTTACATTTCATCTCTCTTCTATCTACACTCACCTCTTTCTTTGATGATATCAACTAGTCTCATGACTTTAATCACCACAAACATACTAACAAATCTAAATTTTTTATATCCAGATTAGATAGACTTCTGCTGAACTATATACTCCATATGTATTCTTGGATGGCTAGAAGGTATCTCAAACTTGCCAGGTCCATAACCAAGCTCCTGTTCTCCTAAATCTGTGCCTTTTTGGCCTTTCCCATCTCAATTATGATGTTTCCATTCTTCTAGCCACTTAGGACAAAAATTGTAGAATTATTTTATACTACCCCTATTATATCTCTTTTCTGTTACTCCTATTACTCTCACATACCACATCTAATCAATCAGAAAACCCTATTGATTCCAACTTCAATATATATGCAGAATCCAACCTCTTCTTAGCCGCTCCTCTTATACTTCCATGGTATAGGCCACCACCATCCACCACCTGGATTAGTGAAATAGATTCCTGTTTCTTTCCTCCCCAGCTTCAGGATATTTCAACATAGTAGAGTGATACTGTTAAAATAATTTGGATCATGTCACTCCTTTACTCAATACCTTCTAGTGGCTTCTCCAAAATTTTCAGAGTAAAAACCCAACTCTACTTCAAACAGCCCACAAGGCCGTACATGCATTGTACATTATGGTAACCACCAGTCACATTTGACTTCTTAAGCATAAATATAAAATGAATACAATTTAATAAAATTAAAGATCAGTTCCTTAGTCACAATAGGCAAATTTCAAATGCTGACAAATTTTAAGCCTTAATTTCACACATGGGTAGTGGCTACCATTTTGGACAGTGCAGACAGAACATTTCCATCATCTCAGAGTTCTATTAGAGAGTGCTCGTCTACACAATCTATTAGCCCCCATCAGCTCTCTAACTTGCTTCACCCACATTTACCAAATGAATTAAACTCTCTAAATACAAAGCTCAACATCCAGCATCCAGCACCAAAACAGTTTTTTTTTTTTTTCCCCACCATATCACCTGCTATTCCTATCTGTTTGCTCTGGGTCCAAACTGAAATGGACTGCTCATTCGTCTTCCTCCAGGCACCCACATTTTCCAAATTCTCCATCTGCTTAGTGTCCCTCCCTCTACACCAAAATATTGTCTATTTCAATCTCTACCTGTTGACATTCTTCTCAACTTTAAGGTCTATAACATATACCATTATCTCATAATATAAACCCCTCGCCAACCAATTATAATCTCTTCATTTCTGGAATATCTCTATTGCTCTGTTTACATCTGCCATTTAACACATATCCTTATTATATAATGCACAATAATCATTTCCTTAATCCCCTATTAATAAAGGGGCACACTATCTTGGTTAACCAACACAACACTTCTTCTCATCTTTTTTTTATTTCCTGCTCCCCTACATAGAGAGGATGGAAAGATTACCTTGCAGTGAGAGGAGGCTGTGTGACAGAAATCTGGCAACCATGACGTAAAAGCCTGAGGAATTAAGGAACAGCTTTCCTTTTCCTAATAAAAGTGATTAATATGGCTACTGCTGCCTTTCCTTCCTTATCCATCCTGATATCTAGCAGTGGCCTTGTCGTGACTGTGAGGTTAAAAGTGTGAAAATGAAAGCCAATACATTGAAGATAGGAAACAGAATGTTACAGTGTGTTGTATTTGATGATTCACTGAGATGCTGAACTCAACCACTTGAGCTACATCTGCTCCCCTCTTTGCACTCTTATAGAACATAGCAGAGACTCCTGCACTCAGAAAGAAGTCACATATTTAATCTTAATGGAACTGAGTTGGATACAGTACTTAAACACACACAAAGGCACACACTAAATATGAGATAAAGTAAAAAACAATACAGAAGTTTGCATTAAGATTTAAATACTTAAATTATTCTGAGTCTTCTTTTCACTTTGCCAGGGAGGAAAAATTATCCTTTCATGAGGAAAAAAAATTAACCATTAGACAAAAAGCAAGCAAACAAATAGAAACATGGATAAGATACAATGTTCACTCTTAAGAAACTTACTGTCTGGTAGAAGAAAAAAATTTGATATTCAAGAATATTTAAGTAATAAGTACTACTATACAGTCAGAGCACAAAATCCATTGTGGTCAATTCTGTTTAATAAAGAATTGGGAAGGGGTTGGAAATTTTGACAGCAGAAGAAATGCTTTAGCTGATTCATGAAAGATGAGTAAGCATTCACCAAGCATACAGAGCAGAGGATCTGAGGCAGAGGCAGGAGCTTAAGCCAAGGACATAGGGACAGTGACCAGTGGGGTGCATCTGGAAAACTGTAGGTAGCCCAGTTGAGGGATACAGTAGAGAGAGGAAGCTGGAAATAAAGACAGGAGCCAGGTTATACCCTGAAGCCATGATTAAGAATTTGGGCGTTTCTCTGTAAGCCATCGGAAATAATATTGGGTTGCCAAGGAGATTGCCAAATTTGTATTTGGGCAGCTCAGCCCAGCACTATTGTGGATAGGCACTGAAAGCCTAAAAAGGTTTTGTGAAAGAAATCATGACTTGGGACCATTGCCCTAATAACTATTAGAACCACCATCTATAAACTTTAAGACATGTCCTGAACTGCATTAGTCATTGGCACAGTTTAAAAGTCTGTATATCTTTTATTTTTTTTTTAAGATTTATTTTTTATTTATTACATATCCCCGCCCCCTTCTGCTTGCTCTTGCTGTGTGTCCATTCTTCTGTGTTTTTCTATGTTTGCTTCTTGTTTTCCCCCCCGTCTTTGTGGCGGCACGCCGAGTCGGCCCTCCGTGGCGGCGACTTGCTCCATTCGTGGGTGGCTCCATTCCGTTTTCACGGGCAGCTCCGCTCCACATTTTGCGGGCAGCAGTCCTCCATGTTTTTGCGGGCTGCCGGCTTCCGCGCTTAGCAGGCAGCAGCTCCGCTTTTCACGGGTGACTTTGCCATGCCCGTGGGGGCTCCGCCCTGCCTGTCGCAGCTTTTTGCCTTGCCCACAGTGGCTCTGCCCCGCCCACGGCGGCTTGCCTTTCTCAAGGCCATCTGCCCGCTCGGAGAGGTCCCCGGGAACCGAACCCGGGGCCTCCCATGTGGTACCCCAGCACGCTCTTTATCCACTGAGCTATCTAGCCGGGCCCTGCATATCTTAAGGACAACAAATATCTCCATATTCTAATTTCTTCTCATTAGTTTAAGGGAATTTACCAAATAATCTTTGTCCTCCCTATTTTAAACATTTAAAAATTAATGTTTAAAGAACCCCATATAAATTTTTCTTTAAGTAGATATTTCAAAATACATGCATGGTTTGGGTGTGGGTATGGGTGGGGATGGAGAAGGGATGAAAGAGGAGCAGGTAATAAAGAGAAAACTACTCTAAGCCAAACCCCAGAGGGAGACAAGACAGTATATAGATGATAATTTATATTTGTTCTCAGGTAGTGTTGCTCAGAGCTCCCTTTTTGTCTAATGAGGTGCCAATCAGTTTTCTTCTTAAAGTCCTCTAACCAACCTTTGTGGTTATTTAATATTTGATGAGTCACCATACCCATTCATAAGTATTTGGAAATATATATATATATATACTTAATGCTTTGATGTTTCATCACACCTTTCAGAAGCATTTAAAAGAAATGCAAGACCTTGGCCAAAATCAATGCTTGGTTCACAGTCATATGAAACCAAGGAGTCAAGTTTTCCCACTGCATAAATCAACCCATCACACATCCTTATCACTGTTGACTACAGTGGCTTAGTACCAATCAACCACGGTGCAAAATGAGTGTCCATTTCTGTCCTAAGACAATCATAAACATAAGTTTACACCAGTATAATCAGGGTCTTATTTATAACAAAAAATCCCTTGTAAAAGTGGGATTCAACTTCACAAGTTGTATGCCATTTCTTCACTGCCTAGCTTTCTTAAGAATACAAAGTGCAGTTTAATCAACTATCAATTCAAGATGGCATAATTGTTTGTTTATACTTCCTTCCTTTTGACTATTGCCATGGGTCACCACTGCATTGGTAAGGAAAGGATAGAAAAGAGATTGAGATCAGTGAAAACGGGCAGGGGCTTGTCTTGACTTTCTTTTGTACATGCAAGTTTTTCCCAATTACTGGCCTCCGTTTTAAAAAGGCATAAAGAAAAGAGTACATCTTAGCTAAACTGAAGAGTCAAACAAACCCAATGAAAATTTCAGAAAAGTGCACCCTTGTATCTGGGGTTTTCCTGGCTCAATGTTCTGTGGAATGAGGCTCTGCATAGGGAGGGTACCCAGATTACCAATACTGTAGAGGCCCAGGGACCCAAAATTATAAACTAAATTGTAAACTAAATTGTGATGTTGATGTAAATGTAGTTTGAATTTTAATTGTGTGTTGGAATTGCCTGCATCCTGCCCAGAATAGCAACAACTGTGTCCACCAAGATTCATTAAAGGGAATGTCCCTCAGCTCTCTTCCCCAGGCAGCCTGAAACAGGGGAAATATTCTGTAGGTAAAGGTGCAAGTAGTGAAATCCACTAATGAAAGTGCTGTCCCTTTCCTGTGCAGAAGAGGTCATTGAGGTAGATCCCTACTTTTTCCCTATCCATAAGCTGATTATGCACCTCCCTTCCTTTCACCTCACAGGCCAAGGAGTAGCCCAGGGGAAGCAGTATAATCAGAAAGTTGATCTTCTGTCTGTTGTTTGTTAACACTGGAGTTAAAGATTCTGAGACAAGTTAGCTACCAAGTCTGTAACCAGAGAGATGACCCAAACTTCATTAACACTCATTAGCTCTTCATGAGCTTTTTCAGCCAGATGCTCAAGATCAGCCTAAGGCAAATCTCTATTCCTTTGTGCTATGTGAGCAGGTTTGACCTGGTTGCTTGTCTTCAGTTAATATTGGAGAAAATATTAACACAACACGGTATAAGTTATTTTATAATTGTCATTCATAAGATGCCGGATTCCACTGAAAAAGTAGAGGCAAAAAGGGGGCCTAGCAGAGAAAGAAGAGTCGTCTATGACTCCATCAATCATTCTTTTAGTAAACCAATTTATAGCTTTATGTAAGACTTCTGAATCAAGACATGATTTGTTGGACGATTGATTTTTAGTTGCCAAAATTAGTCTTGCTCTATTCCAAGACTAACTTTTTTAAGGTTAGAGCTATATGACAACAAAAGGAGAATTGGTTTGGATAATTTTATCAGCCAGTTAGCCAACTTTATTTTGTTTTTTTGATTTGCAAAGACAAAAAAAGTTTGACAGATTATAGCACAGGTGGGGAAAATGGTGATACTATTCAACTAGTTGTGTTATAATCATGTAGACATGGCTTAAGTGAACTGAATTGAAGATAACAGCCTTTTTATTGCAAGACCATTGTAGCACACAATTATTAAAATTGATTAATACTTGGGCCAATGCAATTTCATTATCTCTGATCGATTTCAAGCATTACTTTTTAATGGCCTTCACTCTTGTCATTTCAGTTAGAACTGCATGAATACTGGCTTAGTGGAACAACACACAGTCCATTTTCATAAGATTAAGCTCTCTGCTTTAATAACAGCTCCCAAATGAATAAACTGCTAAGTGCAGAAGAACAGATGTTTCTACAAATACTGTTTAGAAATCCATACCTTTTAGAGGATTTGTTTTGATAGATTTTTATCTTTTTAACACCAGGAAAATAGCACATTAACAGGTATTATAATTACATTTTAGTCCATAACATTGTGCCTTGCTTAATTTAGGCACCCAGAAAATGATTCTTAAATAACTGCATGGAAAAGATAGAAACAAAACATTATCAGTCCTAAAATCACTTTTTCCTCAGGATCAGGAGAGTAGAATCAGGAAGGACCAGACACCTTACATCTTCCTCAACTACTTAAGCAGTATATCCTCTTGATGCCACCTCTGAAATACCATCTATATACATTATCTTGCTTCTATTTTCATGGACTTTGCTACAATTCAACCTTCAATGGCACTCATTTGAAATATTGCAAGAGCCTTCTTAAGTCCTCACTCTGGTTTAATTTATATAATCCATCCTCGATGTTATTTGCTGTTCTTGTTCTAAATTATGTATCTGCTTATGTGATTCCTCAAAGGTCAGGTTTAAAACAATAGAAAAGGAAAGGAGGGGAGAAAGGAGGAGGGGAAGCGGAGGGTGGAAAGAAGGGAACATTTTAGGATCATATACAAGGACTTTCATAATCTGACTGCAACCTCTTTCACTTCTGTCTCACTTCCCCTCCTTTCTTCCCTCCTTTAATGCCTCCCTCTCAATCTCACTCTCAAATTACTGCTGTCCTTGTATCTACGTACCCTTACAATCCGGTCACATAGAATGAATGACCAGTTCCAAAACATTCCATGTAAATCTGTACCTCCAAATTGTATGCCTGGAATTCCCTTTGTCCCTTTCTCTGCCTGGAAAACTCCTTCCAAACAAACTCTTTCCAATTATTTGTAATACCTTATCTGTGAAGCTATTGCCCATTCTTTAAAACCTTGTTATTAGTCCCTACCTACATGTGCCCCGAATACTTGAATATATTATACTATATTCAAATTACTTCATTTCTTCAAACATTTCCATCCCCTACCTCCTAAAAGTTTCTGAGCTTTGTGATAGAAGGAAGCTACTTTATGTATTTATAAATTTCTTACACCCATCTTCTGCACTGTAAACAGATGCTCAATAACACCTACTGAAAGAATGTGTGAGCACAATTTAGGAATTTAGGGGTATTATTCAATTGATACAAAAGTGCATGTACTTTGAATTACAAAAATCCTCAAGTTTTATAATAAACAGTGATTTACTTTCTTTTCATAGCTATTGACCAACACATCTTAGCCAAAGAGGTAAAAATCAGACTATATTAAGAACACACTTTACAAAACTGATTATATCTCAGTACCTGAACTATAATTTTGAGTCTAAGGAGCCACAGGAAGAATCAATATCATCAAAACAGTAATCTTCAGAGATAAATGGGCAGCTGGTATCATTCTCCATTTATCATGATATTGTTATAGCAAAGATTGGGCAGAACTATAATCTATCCTGACAGTGCTCACTGATCCAGAACCCTATTGCAGATTTTTATAACATGCATTTTAAAAAATGCATTAGAAACTTCGATTTAGACATTATAAAGTATTGAATAAAAGAGACACATGAGTAAGTTATTCTCGTGTGTGTGGCACCACTACCCTTTGTGTGACTAGGCTTTTCATAACTTAACAATTTGTTTACCACCTCATTCCTATTCTCTCATTAATGCAGAGCATCTGATGATTACAAAGTGATAATTGATTGTTGTTCCCAAGGCTAGTTTTATTTTTATGTTTAATTATATAATTAATTAAGTTATTTCAATGGCCCAGGTACCACTAGCATATTCATTTTTGAAGACACCACAGACAAGTGATTCATTTTAGTTCTGTGATTTCTCTACGGACACCATCAAAATTTGGGAGGACATCCTGAGATACTCAGAATGTTGAAATTCTTGAGTCTGACTTGAGAGAAGCAGAAGACGCAAATAACTTATCCAAACACTAATATCATCCATTCTTTCTCCATCATTTAAAAACTTTGAGATTCTCAAAACCCATATGCTTAAGAAATCCTTTCTAAATGGACCATTTTTTAACCCATCAAAATATCGAAGAAATTTACTTTCACTTTCCTAAAAGCATTCTCTTTTTATGTTGAAGACACACCTGTTGATTTGGTTTGAAAGAACTATTAGGACAAGGTATTATTTATTATTTGCAAATGCTCTGAGTTTTACATGTGACTTGTAAAAATGTTTCATTCATGTATTTTATTTAAAAAATAAAAATAAACCCAAGTTTACATATATGCTAATTGCCATATATGTGGAGAGATTTTGATGAAAATATGCTAAGAAAATATACCTAACCTCTGTGACATCTATGATGGGGCTTAACTGAAAAAAAAAAAAAAATCACAAGCATAACAAACAGTATGTAAATCCTAAACAAACCAGGTCTCCTTTGTTTGTAGTGCTAAGAGAAACCTGACAAGCTCTGCCCTCAAGAGCTTATTTTATTTTATTTTTAATATAGGAGTCAGAGTTATTTTCAGTAACTCTTGGAGAAACAGGTATTTCTTTCTGAAAATACTAATGTGTAATAGATATGTTAACTGGTAGGTTGATAGAAACAGAATTATTTTATGATTTAGTCAGTGGCATTTTAATCTTTTTTCTTATTTTTAATTTAAAACCAAGTTTATAAATACTGTGGATTCAAAAATCCATTTTAATTTGCCATAAAAATTTGGGAAGGGATACAGATCAGTTAAACTAGTAAACTAATTATTAAAGAGAAAGCTAAAATATTAAGTTTTCTTTTTTGATTTGAGTGGGCTGAAATGAGTTACTATTGCCAATACATGTCACCTTAAAAATTTTTCTCCTTGCTACTACGATATGACCCTCTTTTCATTAGTACATGGGAATTGGGGCTTGGGGAACTCATGCAAACATGATGCTTAAGCTGCTTCCTATGCCATGAGAAATAAACTATTTTTCATCTTTGACCCAGAGATCTAATGTCTTCTGCATTTATCCATGAAACTCTGACAGGCTAACTTGTTAGCTTGGTAGCTCAGTAAAATCTCAGACTTTTCCACAGATCTTGACAGATTCTTGGAAAGAACTAATATAGATGATGTACTCCCAAAGCCTGAAAATTTTAGTTTTTAGTCACTATCAGTAAACCTAAAAGCAATTTTGGATATTATGCCTCTCATTTAGCATTTGTTTTACGCATATACATTGCCACACTTGCTTCGCCAGCACCTACCTAACTGACCACTCATTTGATATGCATTTATTAAGTACCTGCTATGAGATGGGCACATATTTCTGAAATATGTATTAAATGCCCTTCCTGTTTCCAGTCCCCTGTTTCTAATCTATCCTTCCAAGTGTTATCTTCTAAAAAGGCATATCTGGACTTGTAATCCCCCTACTCACATTCCTTTGATGATTTCTCATTGTATTCAGAACCAAGTTCTAACCATGAACTTTGCTCCAAAGTCTTCCATAAAACTATCATAACCTGCATCCCAAATCTTATCTTCTGCTAACTAATCTTTTCTCAAAAACACAAACTCCCGTGCCATCCTAATTTATCTCTTTGTGTTTTCTGGAGAGCCCTAATAGACTCTAGCAAATCTGGATTCATTTCACCTTTTCCAAAGCCTTGCATCATTTGCACTCACTTCATTGTGCCTTATATTACAGTTACCATATATATAGGTCTCTATATCATATATATATATATATAGGTCTCTCCTGTAAGATTGTACGTTCCTGGAGTATGTCTTTATCTTTGTATCATCAATATTCTATATTCAACAGAATGACATGTACAGAGTAGGTATTCAATAAAAAATTTAAAACTAAATTGAAAATTCCATAACCAGAATTTTCCATCTTTAGGTAACATGCAGATGTTTATATGCATTTAAAGTGTGAAGCAAGAAAAACAGACTACTTTGCTTTTATCTGCCTAATGCTGTTTTATGTCTTAATGAAGGATTTTTTAAAAAAACTGAATTTTGCCTGATTATGTATTAGAACCTAAGATATTTTGACTGATTTGTAATGTAGAACAAAAGCTTACTTCACGAATATGATTTTGAATTTGGTGGAAATGGAAGCATTCCTTTAGCAGATATCAAAATTCTTAGAGAGATAACTCTATTTATGAAAATATTTTAAGTGTGATGAGACCCTAATAGCATGACTAGGAATAGGACGAGGGAAAGAAAAAATAAGACATCTTGAAGGATGGAGGATGAGAGCAGTGTTGAGAGAGGAGGGAAGAGTTAGAGAAAAGAGAGGGACTAGGCAGCATTCAAAGAAGCCAACCTACAAGGATGGTGATCCATAAGAAATTACCAATGGGGTATAGCTGAAGACTTTTTACTAGCAAAAATGACAATAATAATAAATAACAGATGATATTAATTGTTTCCTATGTGCCAGGCCTTGCCTAAATACTGCTTATGTATTTAATTCTCCCAATGACCACAAAAAGAGGGAACTATTACTACCGAATTTTATAGGTGAAAAAACTGTGTCAGAGGAAGTAAGGGTAAATTGCTCAAGATCATACAGCGGGTCATAGTGGTGCTGCAATTTGATCCCAGAAAACTGATTCCAGGTTCATTTCTAATTGTTTGTGATGCTGTAGTATAGACTGCCTTGATTCTTTACATCTTCACAACAGCATGATATGCTCATACAGATATGCAATATTAGCACTGCAGAAAATAAAGGTATGTGTGGAATGACCCATGTTTACCCATTTTTGAGTGCTTGGATAGTGAGACAGCCACACTGGTTCACCAGGGATATGATGCTAAATGTTCCAGCAAGTGTCCTGCTCTTAAGTTATCCATGGTCCACAGCTGAGGTGAGAGGAGTGGCTTCAGGGTAAAACTAACTCAAGAGCAGATGGAAACCAAGTCTTTTTATTTTATTTTATTTATTCATTTTATTTCATCATTTTATTTTGCCAAATATACTATTAGTTAGTAGCTACCTAAAAAAACCATAGATTGGTATCTAGATTACCACTGTCGTACCCAAGATAGTATTAAATTTCAACAATAGCTCTGGGTACCATATTCCTCTTTCCCAGCACTGTGGGGAATTTCAGAAGCACTGTGCATAAATAATCCAATAGCAGAGTCATATTAAGTAGTTTAATCCACAGAAAAACACTGTATGACCTCTATCAAACATTGTGTGCAGCTCAGGTAAAGATGCTCAAAAGTCTTGGCAACTTCCCTAGGTCATGTAAGATAGAAGTGAGTTTGTTCTTTGCCAAGTTTTGCAGCTATCTCAGAATTCCACTTCACGTGCTTACTTTACTCCCCAGACCCTAGATAAATAGTCCCTGGGAAAAATTCATAAACTTCTTCCCTGGAACCAGTCTCATATAGTCAGCCCCACACAGGGTAAGGAAGTAGGACCTCAGATCTGAATAGCCAAGTTGTCATTTCTCTACTGTCCTATTATTAAGTTTTTCCTCCCCATGGCTTAGGCTTTAACCTCTATTCTTCTCTTCTCAGATATTTCTAGTCTAGGATTTTCCTTGTAGATTTGCCTTCCTAGATTACTTCCTAATCCAGGGACACTTATTCCAGAAAACTTCTCACAAATCCCCAGGCAGAAAGTAAACTTAATTCATTTTGTTGATGATTGCAATCTTGCTTCTCTCTCCCCAACCTGTTCTCTAGCTTTCCTAATTTTTAAATCATCCTGTGTTGTATTCAGAGCTTTTTTTCTCCAACCAATTCTTTCAAATGACATTTCTCACAATACCTACTTTTTTTCTTCTTGCTTACAGATTGTTTTACTAATGCCTAACTAATATCAGCACTGTCTGTCACTCAGTTTGCTCTTATTCCCAGCACGACAAAGGAATTCTATATCTGGAATGTGAATTCCTAGTAGCAATCACCATCTTTTCTATCGTCATGATTCCCACAGAGTTATTACTCTCTCAATTCTGAGAACTCAATTCTTGAGCCTTCTCAGATCCTCTGATCCCAACTTCTTCCTTCTGTCCACTGCAATTTCCAGCTGAAGAAGTACCTGAAAAAGGCAGCAGCAGAACACCCTACCCCCATCCACATGAAAGGATGAAGTGGCAGTATAAGTGGATGTTAAGGAAACCCACATGGATATCATTATTTAATTTTCATGTCTAAAAGAATTCGCTTCCCAATATATTGCCTGCAGTCTTAAAAAGTTAACATATACCATTGGGTGTTAGACAATAATTATATATAATTGGCCAACTGCACCTCTTTTAAAATATTGTAACTGATTAAACAAGAACTGAAAAATCAAGAATATTAGATTAACATATCCTTATAATATTTCTTTCAGGATAGGACTGAGCTTCAAGAATTATCTGTTATTACTCATACCTTACCAGTTCTATATATAATGCGAAACATATGAAAAAAAGAAAAAACCTGGGGGGTGATGAGGCAATCCTTAGAACTGAGGCTATTTAGAAAAGAAAAACAGAAACTTTATTAAGTCATTCTAACTTCAACAATTTTAAAGAGAGGTAGAAATGGAGCACTGTGCTTTTTGTTTGGAAGTGTTAAATTCCATGTTGTATATACCAAATGAATAGAAAATTAACAAGAGTGATCAGAGCATCAATCCCCTAACCCAATTCAAGTCGAACTCACTTCTTAGAAGTGGATTTATTTTCTTTGTTTCCCTGGCAGAGATGGTGGCAGAAAGCTAATAAAGTAATAGGAAAAGAGCGAACCCTACTGTGGTCTCTAGAACGAGGAGGTAGGAGCGGTTCTGCCAGCCAGGGAGCTCCCGAGCAATTCTACAGCCCAGTACCAGAGGCAGACTGAATTAGAAAGTAGCTCTGGTGTGTGTCCACCTGGAACACAGTAAGTGTCCATCTCAAATTGAATTGACCACGTCAGCCAAAGTTACCACCCTCGACGCTTTGTAAATTACATTCAATCTCATTTTATTTCTTTCTATCCCTACTTACCACAGCATGTAATTTTGACTCATTATACATATTTATATAAACAAGTATGTTCCCATATCCTAAGTCTGACAAATGGAAACATAAACTCCACAAATGCACATATCTTGCCTGTCTATTTCATAGCTTTGTTCATAGTACCCAGCTCAATGTCTGACAGTAGTTCCTCACTAAATATTTGCTGAATGATTAAATACATAAAAGCACCATGAATAAGTTTTGTGATGGTACGCAATATGGTAATATATTTAAATTGTAATATAAATTTGATTAAGAGTAATATAACCCCTTAAGTCAGAAAGTAAAGGTGTTGCTTTCTGTATACAAGTGTTTAGCCTTGACCTTGCCTGTAACTTCCTAGAATTTCTCTATAAAGATAGATGATTTGCTGAATCTGATGTGTGATTTCAATTATTTGATTATAATATATTTACAAAATAACTAGGAGAAACAGTCTACCTTTATGAACATGATGCAGAAAAAATCTGGGAGGGCCTCCGCAAAAAAAAAAAAAAAAAAAAAAAGAAAAAAAAAAAAAAAAAAAAAAAAAAAAAGAAGGAAAGAAAAAATAAAAAAAACAAAACAAACCAGGAAGCCATAACAAGTATTTGACAATGTAAACCCGATACAATATATCTTGGCTGACGCACTGGACTAAAATAAATATTTTTTGTTCCTTTGACTTTTGTCCACATGAAACAGAAAGACATGTTTTGAAAAATGCAGTCAAATTCAAACATGCCATTCAGATATGCCAAAGGCAGCTAAGATAAGGGAATATCTGATGTGTTTCAGCAAATTACAAAAATTATCAGGCTTATAAATTAGAGCTTTTAATTCTATGTAAGCAGTGTGAACTACAATACTGGTATAAGCTGATCTTACATGTTGTTCCCTACAGAATAGAGTTAATATGATGAAATCAAGTGAAGAAATAGAGGGAAAACACCCACACTTATTTTATTTTTATTGAAGGTAAAAGCCACCTGCACGCATTTCTGTTCAAAGAAAAATGTACAGTTTCATTTTTCTCTCACAGATGAAAATGTACTACATAGAACTGGAACTGCTTCTTTGGTTTTTGGTTCTATCCAAATTCATTTGCATATTTTGGGACATGATAAGGTGCTCTCTGTGATTTAGAGAGTTTATAAAAAGGTAATTTGATCTCAGACCATAGCTTTCTTCCTTTCTTTATCATACTGAAAGCTGCATATCCTTCTGAGAAGTGAGCCATGGGAGGAAGACGTTAGCTTGCCTTGTATTAGATAATAAAAACGTTCCACAGGGGACAAGTTACATATTATGACATTGTGAATATAAGACTCATTTGGATTTAATTCATTACTACATCATGTTGCACAGGAAAGCAATTTTTAAGCAATAGAAGTGCACTTCATTTGGAAAGGACCAAGCTCTAACACAAAATCAGCTACTGAAGACAGAAACTGATTTCCCAAATCAGGCATATAAAATTTAATATATTTGCTCCAGTTATAATGAAAGGGAAGGGGACTTGAAATGCCTATTTTTTCCAGATCAGAATGACACTTTGTAAAATTTCAAAAGTGTATTTTTGCTTGGGGAGTTAGCTACATTTTGAAGAAAATGATTAAGCAATTTCTGTAAAACATTTTGAAATACTTATTAGAAACTGAAATTTAATTTCAAATTCTATAACTCTTCTAAATTATTATGACTATAATAAAAATTAAGAGCTGAAATTTATTAATTAATGAAAAAGGGTAATGATGGACATTGGCAATTTTTAAAATTTCAGAATCAATTTTTCATATTATTCAGACTAATCCTAAAGACTGATTAATTGTTCTGGAATTAAGAAATTCAGCCAAATTGTACTGGTTTACTCATGTCCCCTGTAATATGTGGTTATATAAGCATCTGAAATTAGGAAAATAGAATTAGCTATCCATTCTGTGATAGCTCCTTAGGATAATGGTGGAGTGAATTTCATCATCCACTTGTAGATAGATACCTAAATTACCTCTCAGCCTACTTTACTTTTTTTTTCACTCAGTCAAAGATATCCACTGGGAATTTTTAAAAAGTAACTATAATGAAGTAATTAATTTGATCTGGCAAAATTTGCATAAGTAAAATGTTTTGGTACTATATTTTATTTAAATTTCTCCTGTGAACAATCCTCAGCAGATTATATAATTTTTACTTTTGGTTTCAAATTTCAAATATTTTAGTTAGTCTCTAAAGCATGGATTGGGATTTTCAAATTGCAAATCTCAAAGGCCCGTGTATACCATTTGAATCCTGATTTCCTTGAAATTAAAAAAGGAACATGATTTCCAAAGGAACCATAGAGGGGCTGCCCATGGCTCAGGGAATATTTGGCATATCCACCTGGATGCCAGTGGCCTGAGAGGAAGGTCCAATTTTTTTTCTCCTCCACCTTTTGTTTCCCATCTCTTCCTTTTTTTCCTTTCTATTTTTCCTTTTCTAGTTAAAATTTTTTTCTTTCCTTTTTTTCTCTTTATTTCTATTCTTTCAGTTAGACATGAGCAATTCTGAAGATTTAGAAACAGTAGAACTAAATGTGAAAAAAGAACCTTAATACAAAACCAAACAAAAATAAAATCCTAGGCAAGAGACAGAAACTGACCAACAGAGTAAATGCCTAGACATCAGCAAAAAGAAGCAGCTTCCTGTTTGACTATGGCATAGTCAAAGGAACAAACAAAAAAAAACAGAAGAGACCCAAAATTTGGAACAACTAATCAAAGATTTCCCCACAAATCTAAATCAATTCAAGGAGATGAAGGAAGAGATAAAAGATATTAAGAAGACACTAGGTAAACATATAGAAGAAATGGTTAACATACATAAAAAATAAATCTTATAGTAGTGAAGGGCACAACAAAAAAATTTAAAAACACACTCAATCACACAACAGCAGTTTTGAACAGGCAAAGGAAAGAATTAGCAAATTAGAAGATAGGACATTGGAAACCACAGAGATAAAACAACAGAGGAAAAAAAAAGGAAAAAAAATTGAGCAGGGACACAGACAATTGAAAGAAAGTGCAAAACTCACAAACATATGCATGATAGGTGTCCCAGAGGGAGAATAAAAGTCAAAAGGGGGCAGAAGGAGTGTTTGAAGAAATAATGGCAGAAAATGTCCCAACACTTATGAAGCAAATGAATGTACATGTCCAGGAAGTGCAGCACATTCCAAACAGAATAAATCCTAACAGATCCACCCTAAGACACTGTTTCGGTCAGCCAAAGGTGTGCCTTTTGAAATACACCAAAATTGGTCGGTCTTTATAAAGGGTATTTATTTGGGGTAGTAGCTTACAGTTACCAGGCCACAAAGCATAAGTTTCTTCCCATACCAAAGTCCACGTGTTGGAGCAAGATGGCTGCCGACGTCTCCAGGGTTCAGGCTTCTGGATTCCTTTGTTCCTGGGGCTACGTTTCTCTCCAGGTTTAGCTTCTGTTTTCTCCACGAGTTCAGTTGTAGACCATGAGGTTTTCTATGCTTTGTGTCTCTCCACAAGGCCAGCTGTAGTCTATCGGGCGAACGGCT
>PVKH010010913.1:0-18012 GCA_004027955.1 Chaetophractus vellerosus | reverse complement strand
TCGCTGCAACGGGGAGAGACAAAGCGGACAGAGAGGAACACAAGAATGGACACACAGCAAGAGCAAGCAGAAAGGGGGGTGGGGGGGGATGTAATAAATAAAAAATAAATCTTTTAAAAAAAAAAGAACAAGAATATAAAAATGTCCAAGGTGGAGCTAAAATTTTGTAAATGTGTGCATGGATCATTGCTGCTTAAAAAAAAAAAAGAGAGAAGTAATACTAGCAAAATACTTCTTATAAAAATGTAAATAATGTATTTCTATCCTGCCCAGTGATATACAAAACACATCTATAAAGAGTCTGATAACACAGCAAGGTCCTTGAACTGAATTGCAATGTGTGTATTCTTTTCAATGCTAATTATGAATAATTCTCAAAGAGAAATTACAACTATAATGAGGTGGGTGTCTAATTACCAGACAACTGTTTCCATTTTCTTTTTATAGCACCAAAAGAAATGATGGGCAACCCATTGTTTTTGTTATAAATGTTTTTACTTATACCCTTCTTTTTTCAAGATTTGTTTATGGATATATTGACTAGAAATGCATGGTATTAAAATAAATTTATGAATGTAAAAATAAAGTAAACTTAAGTTAAAACAAAATGAGAATAATACTAAAACTGCATATCATAATCCCCACTTACACATTTCCTTAAGTCAGACCACAAATTTGGTAGCTTTCTAGTAGCCAACTCAAAAACAAAACAAAGCAAAGCAAAACAAGCATACTCTGCTCAGGTACATTTTTCATGGCAACCATAAGATAAAAACAGACCAATTTATCAGCAGCAATACAATTGTTTTAGGTCCTCACAAAAAGGATACTATGTTTTGTTTTGTTGTGCAAGAAAAAAATCCACAATTTTATCTATTTTTCAGTAAGTTTAAATCCTTGAGGGTATAGAATCATATGGCTTCATTGTCCAATGGCAAGGCTGGAAGGTTGCTTTGGAATTTAACACAAGCCATGCCACTATCACTATGGACATGAGTTACCTTTCCCCAGACTATTCTGGTTTTGTTATATTTGCCACCAGGAGTCACTGTGTTGTTTTTAGCTTTGTACACACAAGTACATCTCATGCCCATAGAGAATTCAGTTTCATCTTGGGCATAAATATCTTCATTTTTAAGAAGAGCTGTGTGTCCCTCTCTGGTTCTGGAACCCCCACTTATAGCCAGCAAAAGTGGCTTTGGACCACAGCCTTTCCAGACATATTTGCCATTTTAGAAATCCTGTTCCCAGCAGGCCTCCACAGGCTCCAAGATGGCAGAAAGAGAACAGATGATACTATGTTTTTAAAAAAGGATACATAGTATCCGTCATTTTTTAAAATACTGATTTAGGGAATTAGCAATATCATAATGCAATGAACTATATTTTCAACAACATATCTCAGGATAGAAACAAAAATTAGTTTCCTAATACTCATAGTACGTCCCTCAATACTGGCAAATGGCATCACTTACATTTCAGTAAAAGCAATTTTATAGGGGGGAAGAAGTGACATCACTTTTCTATTTATTATTGAAGTGGCTCTAGAAGCTATTTTCACTTATAAATATCTAAAGATTATAGAAATAGTGGACAAAAAAGCTGGGCTATTTAAAAATATAGTATTAAAATTATATTATGGGAAGCAGAGGTGGCTCAAGACAATGGCTGCCTCCCTCCCACATGGGAGGTTCGGGTTGGGTTCCTGGTGCCTCCTAAGAAGAATATGAGCAAACAATGAATGGACAGAGAGAGCAGACAGACAGCACAAACAACGATGGGGGGTGAGAAATAAATATATAAAATAAATCTTAAAAAAATATATAGTATTACAGCAGTATAGTTTTTAGTAAATACTGTGTGACAGAAAACCCTACCACTTATTAACTGTTAACTTGGGCAAAACTCATAGTTTAATTATGCCTATATTTTAACAAATCATAAAGTTCAAGTGATAGTTATCTTTCATCCCCCAACTTTAAAAGGAAGTTATTAAGATAACTTACCATCAGACATTGTTAGAAAAGTATGTCATGTAAATATTAGTGACAACTCAACAGTAAGGAATGTCTCTGATCTCCACTGTGTTGTCATCAAGTTCTTTATTAAGTTCCCAATCAGATAAGGTGTAGCATAGGATACTACAAACCAATCTTTAGGTTGACACATTGCTGCTCTCTAGAAATTTTCAATCACAAATAGATAGGGTACAAAATTGTAAAGATATTGTTAAGTAATTAGGTATGGGTTTATTGACTTATAAATTGAGCTATTATAAGCTTTACATTCCACTAATATATTTGCTTTCTTTTTCTCAAACTCTTTCCAGTTCAAGATAATAAATTATCATGATCTGAGTAAGCAACTTTAAAAGCAGCAGTGTTGAGAAGGGAGGGATACCTTTGCAGCTAATCATAGGGAATTGTACACACTTAAAAGTGTGAAAAAAGAACAAGAATCAACAGAGAGTATGTTGAGTATGTCACGGCAAGTGTATCAGAATAAAAATGGTAAAGAATTCTAAGCCAGAGACACCTTTGTGGTTGCTAATATATATAACATCGAATTTATAGAAACTTTTCACCATGTTAGATGTATTCTTGCTAAGTCTTTCTTGTGACTTTGTCTAGATGTTTCCTTTGAGAGCTGGCATGATATTGTTGAAATAACTGAACTGGAAGGCTGATGCCTTTCAAATTAGTCTTACTTCAAAGAAAGGCAAAATCTGAGATCATACTCAATATTGCACAAGTTCCAGTATCTACCAACTTTTTGTGATGCTGAATGTTATCTCATTTTCTTCATTTGTTTAAAAAACAACATCATATTTGGCTTGATATTAATGCTTTTTAATTTCCTCCAAAGCTAATTTTCCGTGCTTTAAACTAGAAGTGCTTGATATTAATTATAATTATAATTCTGCTTTTATTAAACAAACAGTTTTCACAAATTATTCAAATGCATCACTTTTCTGGTGGCTACATTGCCAGATCATTTGGAATGGCCAAACTAAAGGACAGCAAGTCATTTGGAATATTCCAGCTATCACACATATGAGGAAATGCTATGGTTTCTTGATCCCTTGCGTCTTAAGCCAAAATCCTTAGGCCCCGATGAGTTTAAAATCAGAACATGCCAATTGGAACACATCCTAAGATCTTAAGGTGTCCTCCAAGTTTCTGTTTCCCTGACAATCACTGTAAGCCATACACCAAGAATCCTTGAGATGATTTAGAGGACAGTTGGGAAGTATATGTACCCTATTAATGTTTATGTGATTCTTCCAAATGTGAATTACCTCAGTTAATGAATTCTCTGCCCTAATTACTAACCTGTAATATGTGGAAGTACTAACTGAATCTAACTTTTGGGTAGAGCACAATTCTTGTGAAAGTGACTTAGTCATATTTTGGAATTTTAATAATAATATGGTAAAATATGTTCATTTGTATTAGGTAAGATAGAGTTTACTGTGCAATTTAATACCATAAAATTGCAAGAAAAGTATTATTTTATCCAAAAGAACCAAATATTTTAAGTGCCAGTTTCCATAGCTGTAGTTCATGGCTAGATGCTGATGACTACCAAATAAATAACTCTAACCCAGGTCAGAAATAATCTTCAGACCTGTATATCTACCTGCCTACTGTTCATCACAATGAGTTGGTTTTACCACTGACCATTCAAGTTCAACATGTCTTTCTTAGAGAGTTTCCTATCCCAAATAGTTGTGCTTCCCCTCTTCCTTAATAGTACAATCCTTGCTTCTTAGTTGGTACATGGTAACCTGGAAAATAGAGTAGTGTCCTTTGTCCATAGGAGTCACCCTATGAATAAATTCTGGCCAACAGAGTTTCTATGCTGGTGGCTAGAATCCAGAGATGCATTTCATAGCCAGAATATAGATATGTTAGTAGGAGCTCAGGACACCATATTGGACCATAATTAGGAAGACACATATTCATGACAGTGAGGCAGCAAGGTAGTAGGAGCCTAGATTCCTAATTAATTTGTATACTTCCCTGTTAGCCTTTACCTACCTACCTCCAATCTTCTTTTACAATAAACAGAAATGAATTTCCATTTATGTAAGTCACTGTTAATCTGGGTTTCAGGTCACAGTTAAATTTGAAACAATTACAATATCCAAAGTAGATTAGTTGTAATCAAAGTAAATTACCATTTCTATATCATACTTGGGGAAAGAAGATATTAAGAAATGTTGTTTCTCTTATAGTAGCTTCTGTATCAAAAAAGATGATAAAATACTTTTACTTGATCTGCTCTAACAGGGTAATTTTGACATGCAAATAATAAATCTAATACTAATAAATTAGGAGACCAAGGTTCCAATAAATGGTCTCCTTGTTCAAGTTCTATGAGTAACTAGAACTTGTAACTTCCATTCTCTTGCTTAGTGGTCAAAAGCTTGAGCTTTGGGTCAAACAGCTTGGCTTTAATCCTGCCTCTCACTAGCAAGGTGGCTCTGAGAAAGTTACTTATCCTCTCTTAGGACTACATTTTGCAGAGTAGGTGTAGCTCAGTGGTTGAGCACCTGTTTCACACATACGAGGTCAAGGTTCAATGCCCGGTACTGCCAAAAAAAAATAAAAATAAAAAGACTGCATTTCCCCATCCATAAATAGGGATAATAGGATCATGATAGGACCTCAGAGGGCCCTTAAGAATTAAATGAAACAGCACTTATAGAGTAATTGACACCATGCCACAATGCTATCCTACCATGTCTTCTTTGTCTACATAGGATTTCTGTTGACTCCGGTAATTAATAATAGCTTAAATGTACTGTATGATTTGGAAGATTGGTTCAAAATATTTTAGATATACTCATATATTATCCTTGGTTTCTTGATCAGGAAAATTGAGACACTAAAGTTAAGCTGATTGTTTGAAGGTCAAGGAAATTTAGCTCTGCTTAATCACAGGAGCACTAATGATTCCAGTGGTCATGGTATGGAGACACTGTAAAGTATAGGGGCTAAAGTTAGCTCACACCTCAACTCTACCAATTACTAACTCAGAGACTTGGAATTACCAAGCTTCCTAGTCTTTGGTTTCTTTATCTGTAAAGTCATGCTAATATTAAAACAATCTGCCTCACAGGGTTGTTGATAAGTACTAAATGAGAAAATATATGTTGGAATCATGTTTGTGCATGTGTATGTGTCTATTTATCTCAGGGAATTTTTTTTCATTCCCACTGTTTATGTCCTTTCTGTATTTCACTAACATGATGTGACAGACTTTTAATATGCAATAATTAATTTTAAAAGAATCATGTATTTCTATGCAAGTTCAAATGATAATAGTAATAATAACAATAATATTTCTTGGGTTATGTAGTCAACTGTGTTGATTTAACGCCACTACTTGACAGTAGGTGACTCAGTATGCAGGTGAACTGGAAGGACACGCCCGGTGCAATGGATGTAGGTCAATAATACCTAATCTTTGAGCATTTTATTCCTTTCCTTTATAAATGCATGCAGCAATGCTTCTTGTCTACCACCCTCAAAGGTCTATTTCAAAAATTATCCATTAAATAACATAGTTTCTTGAAAATATTAATTTTATTTCTTTCAACACAATGAGACAGCTAAATTAGCATAATAGTAGGACCTAATAGTAGACAAAAAAGACATCGTAAGGTAAGATAGCATTGTGATTAAGAGAATAGACTTTAGAGTCAGATAGGCCTGAGTCAATTACCAGTTCTGTCATTTATTAGCCCTAAACAAATAATGTTACCTGTCTGAGCCTCAGTTTACTCATTTGTACAGTGGGTATAATATTGAACTATAGGTTGGTATGAAGATTAAATGGCCATTATGTTTTAGGACAGCACATAGAATATAGTACATGTGAAACAAATGATAGCTATTATAATTTTATCCTGTAGTGATTCACAGTTTGACTTTAAACAAAGTACTAAACCCTTCTGTGTCTGCTTTTGCAGCTTCACAAAAGAGATATCATCTGGCATTTTCAGATAAATGCTTGTAGGATAATGTTTAA
This sequence comes from Chaetophractus vellerosus, assembly GCA_004027955.1. Lineage (NCBI taxonomy): Eukaryota > Metazoa > Chordata > Mammalia > Cingulata > Chlamyphoridae > Chaetophractus > Chaetophractus vellerosus. The sequence goes on along the minus strand of PVKH010010913.1, from coordinate 11,976 downwards.
TGGAGCCTGTATACTACTTTGAATTCCCCTAAGGTTAGTTTTATCATCTTAAAATTACTATTCTAAATCTCAGAAATTGCCCAACCACACAGGACATGTAGGCACCTGGGTAAAGATTGTGCTTACAGGTTCTGACATGAATTCATTTCTCTGCGGCCTTTTTTTTTTTTTTCAGCCTCTTAAAATCTCTCTACTCTCTGATCCATTCATTTCAAACATATTAAATTTTGCCTGAAACAAGAAGAGCATTTTTCACAGTTCTCACCCATTATCTTCAATGACAATATATCCAAGGAAATATACTTTAAGCACTTTTTAGTGCAATTCCTCTAAACCCTGATCTAGACAACGCTGTGAAATACAACCAGAGTATCCATTTCACTCAGAAGACCTGCTCCCCAACTGCTGAACCCTCTCCATTCCCAGTGCTGGTGTCAAAGCGCATGATGACATTTGTCTTGAATGCTTCCATTTATTCCCTCTATGTTGAAGCAAAGCATATTTACAGAAGACAGCAGACAATAACAAAAGAATAACAAAGCTCAATTACAGTTACAGTTATTACAGACCAATAGATTAGTTCCATGGAATTCCGCACTAAGATGAACTTGATTTTCATAACAATAATAAATGTAATCCTTTTTAGAAACAGTTCTGATGTAATTGAAGGGCTATACTCTTTCTTTTTTAAAATTTTTAGTTAATTTTTTAGGATACATCAATTACATAACTGTTACACAAAAATTTTAGGAGTACCCATATGCCCCACCTCCCACACCTCCCACAACCTCCCACATATACATCTGAAGGGCTATACTCTTAAAGTCACTGATCACCTTTGAGATAGGGTGGAAAAAGTTAGATGACACTTATTTTGTTTAAATAAAAAGATGGTTTTAGGAAAATGAAATAAGGGCTATCAGTGCATTCTTAAAAATGTTTTAAAACCCTACAAATGAAAGTAAAATTATACTGCAGCTCCTCCTCCCTCAACATATATGTGCATTGTTTCATATTAATCTGTTGATGATGTTTCTTTGCCTATATGTTTGCATTTTCTCCATGTATGTATATTCACATATGTGTGTTTTCCAAATTTCTTTTAGAGCATAAACTTTCCAAAGAAACTTCTTTTAGGTCCCCACATCTGGTAGACAATGAATTCTAGTGGAAAGAGCATGACTGACTTTAGTGTCAGAAAGATGGGATCAAATTCTAGATCCCACACTTACGAACTCTAGACAATCTGAGACACAACTATTTTTATCTTTTAAAGTAGTCCTTACCCAATTACATAAAATCAAAGTTGTCCATTTTGTTTCATTTGAATATTACTCATTTCATCTGCATTGATCTAAAATGTATGTAGATGTTAATGCCTATAATTCTGCCTGCTTGCCTTTAATTCTTCCAGTGGTTGCCAGTGATTACAGTTAGCATACATCCCCACCACCACTAAATACATATTCTTCTCTTCTCAAATCTCTTCTCCATAACCCTATTCCTGGTAAAGTTTCCTTTAACTTCTGCTTTGTGTGTGTATGTGTGTATGTGTTTATAAAATTCATGTGTTGGTCTCTTCACACTCAGATAATAGTATAAAGTAACATTTTGGGGGAAATGGCAACATAAGAAAATAATGTCTACTTGTTCCAAATTTCTTCTTACCCTTAAATTCTAAAGGAGTAATCCTCATTCAGAACAAGTGGCATGAGGGAAGGGTTATAAGAAATTTGGTTAAAGAAGGAGAATGTCCTTGAAAAAACTTCCCACCTGTTTCTTATATGCTTTCCTAGTTATAAACCAACGTCCTTAAAAAGAAGTTGTCTACATACCTCCCAATATTTTAATTACACAACTTTGTTCGAAGCATTCTTTTTGGTAGATTTACTCCAGCAAGTGTGCACTCCCCAGTCTTAATCCCTTCCCACTCTAGCCCATCCTTTTAACATCACCTGGGCCCCCCTCAAACATAGATATGTTCCACCTCTTATACAATCAGGATGGTGTTTCTTTTCTTGAGGGATAATTTCCATCTACTCTGAAGCACAACTTTAAAAATAAAAGGTGCATCTTTTGCTTCAGATTAGAAATTATACTCAAATATCCCCACTTGTCCTCTTATAGCTCCTTTCCACGTTTAAAATCAAATTCCAGACTTGTTTGGGTTTAGCATGGGTAAGCCTGGAATCTATGTAGTAGCTTGAATTTGATAGAGGCTTTCTTGAAGCACTGTTTTCTATAGAAATATTTTTAAAGCTAATGCAGGGAAAGAGAATAGGACACAAAACAATCATGGCTTATAAAGAGATTCTTGCTAAAGGCAGGGAGCCTTGAGAAATCTGATTAACCTGTGGTGTCTGAGGCCCTTAGTTGCTTCATTGATATGTGGAGAAGAGTATTAAACTTCTCATAACAAACTTCTCATAAACTTTCACAATCCACTTCACATAAACTACTTAGGAATGTAGAAATTTCTCTCTATCAATGAAAGAAACTAAGTATTCTCCCCTAGTTAAATGAAGACCACAGATTCCATTGGATGTTTTACATTTTTCAAGCTATTTTCTTCTCCCAAAGTAGAAAGGAATAAAAAAAACAATATGCCAATATATAAGAGAAAATAAAATTTTCCAAACTAGTACACTGAAGCCTTGTTACTGTTACTGGTTAGTTTCTAACTTACAAACACACAACCTCAAAATGATTATGATTTATCTCTAAGAGAAATTGTTATCAAGTACATCATTGGGTTTATTTTTTAAATTCCAACCATAATAACTTATTAATACTCTTTACTTTGCTTTTTATTTGTTTAAACATCTATAATTCCTTCATCAACTATTTATTTACAGAAACATAAATTTGATCTACAAGATTTCAGTTTAATTTTTCCTCATATATACATTTGAAAATAAGGACTTTTTTAATAAGACAAGTGAAGCCAAGCTTACAGCACATTCTATTATTCTTGAAACAAAGAAAGAAACAAAAAGACATGTGTCAAAACATGTACATCTTTTGTAGAACTCTCCTGAAGGTATGTAGGAAAACACTTTGGGGTGGATGTGAGCAGAGAAGGAACACTAATATATAAAGAATACGAATCAGTTTCTTAATATAATCTCATGTAAAAATCTCAAAAAAAATAGTTTCTATAGTAAAAGAAATAAATTGGAAAGCTACACATTCTTGTTTGGCTTATGCCATTTTAAACTACAAGCTACCTAAAGATAGAAAGGAAAAATGGAACTCACCGATACATAGCTGACCGGCAAGGTAGACTCTTGCGGAGACCGAGGTCTACAATCAAGTGTGTGCACCCCAGCTCTAAAAGTGACTTTGTGGGTTGGAAAGAGGTGAAGAAAGAAGGCAATCTAAATAGAACCAGTCTGACGAGTCTTGGCTAGTGCAGTGGGGACTGGTTGTGTGACTAGGAAGACAGAAAAATTTTATAGGGAGCATATATAATCTGTAAGCACTTTCTAGGAGTAGGAACTTAAAGGCTATTATCTTAAGATAATAAAAAATAAATATTGGTGTAAATTAGAATTTTTAGAAAAGTCAGATGTTTAGATCTAGAAAGAAGATTTTAAATCATCTTCTTCAGTCTCCTCGTGTTTTTAGTGAAGAAACTGAGGTTTAATTAAGTTTAATGACTTGGTCAAAATTAATGAGCTGCCAAACCAAGACTAACAACTATATATATTTTACCTAATCTGACAGTCTTTGCACTGTACCGTACATCTAATCAAAGTTTTTCTTTCCTTCAACTATAAATCAGCTGTGGAAAATATGCTAGGAATTAGAAAAAGCATTAATATCTTGAAATTATGTGACATTATTGTTCTATAGAAGTCGAGTAGTTTATAAAGCTTAACCCTCAACTAAGACAGAATATTTTTTTCATTGTTACTCTAGATAGGCATATCAGCCAACAGTGAGTCACAACTGTCTTATTTCTGGAAAGTAAATTTTGTATAGAAAAGTGTATTCACACATGTGAATATCTGCATGTTTATATGAGCTATAATCTTTAAATTTGCATCCCTAATCTCCGTAACTAAATTAGGTGTTTCTCCTCTGTGCTCTTCTGTATCATAACATTTACCACATTACACTGGAATTTTTTTGTTTTCTTATATCTCCTTCTCCACTAGACTGAGAATTCTTAACAGGTAGGATCCCTAAGCCTAGCATATATGGGCCCTCAAAAATATGTGTGGAAGTGGGGGAAGGAAAGAAGATGGTATGTGTGTAACCAGTCCTAAAAATTTCCATAAAGAAAACAAATAAATACTGTTTAATGCTACTACACATCCATTTAGCAAAAGACTTACCTGAACAGATACAGAAGTTGGGATCTGTGGTGACATGAGGCAGGAATACCAAGAATAGGAAGTCCAGGAAGTCTCTAAACTGAAGTATACTGTACTTGGGGCTAACAACAGCATTGCATTTACCCTTTATATTCTGGCAAATAGATCACTTAACACTGACAAATAGCAAATATAATTACCCAAATTTATTCAATATATAGCATTAAGTTTCTGCCTACTTATTTTAAAAAGTACAATTTAACCAAAATTAATGAGGCAACAATAATGAAATAGAAACTGGTAAATGATTAGGCTGTTCCTATTACACAACCTTTAAAAAGTGCAATTTCTGCTACTGAACTATTAATACTGGCTTAATAATGCCATATTCTATTTTATGCTCACATTCTATGAAAATTTTTATTATACTCTTCCTGTCAAAGGATAACAGTTTCCTTGTCAGTGTAACTTTAGGCCAATAGTTGCCAGACTAATTTTAATAAAATTTCAAGACTTTTTTCTCTTCCAACATCCAGATTCCAAATTCAAATACACTCTTTATATGGTCCTATAGTACTATAGGACCATATATGCAGAAAATTAGAGTTTTCATGATTTTTTTTAAAAAGTGAAGTAAACTACTGTTTGTAGAAAACCAGAGATTAGGGATATGTAAATAGAAGGAAAGTGGATGTTGACCTAAGGAATATCAAAAGATAGTCATGAATACATGCTTCCTATATTAATGGCATTCATTCAGACTGCTCAAAGGCAGTTTGTAATCAAATTTCATGGTAGAGCTTAGTCTTTCATAGAAATTTGAAATATGACAGGGAAAAAATGGGAGAATGAAACATTAGACTCTAAATTCACTGAGTGAAGTATTTCATGTATTTAATATTACTTTGATAAAGTTGTAGCATGCAAAAGCAAAGTCAATCATTTCTAAATTAATTGATCTCTAAGAGATAAAAAGAACTTTAGAGCAAAGTTTGTCTTTCTTTCAAATATTCATTTTCTTTGTTGTTTTCCTGAAGTTGCAACTTTTATTCTATAATTCTCTATGATGTGAGGAAAATATATTCAAAGAGTTACCTTTCCGTATGAGATCAGGGAAAACTATCTTTACTGTACCATGCTCTGCAACGATGAAAACAGTGTCAGAAGGAATACATTTGTGGACTTGAAACTCACAATAGATATAACTAGAAAAATAACAACTTGACCACAGGCATTTTTGCCAGTCAACAAACTACCCCCACAATCCTTCCTACACTTGGCACTGTCATAGCAATAGGCATCTGATGGTTGAACGCATGGGCTAAAGAATTGCATTGCAGGATGGCTAGTCATGGATGACTTTTATCATTGTTTAAATATTCCCACATTTGAATATGCCTGATATTCATATTTTGAATATGATAATGGACGCCTTTATATCATAATTTGATTAATTTATGTAAACTTTCAAAGTTATACCTAGGTTGTATGCCCTTAATTGCTAGAGCAATCATTTCATTGGTCAATTTTTTAGATATACATTACACACTGGTCAACGTTGTTAAACTGGTAAATGAATTAGTTGTCTGGGTAAACACAACTATTGTCTTTCATTGGCCCATTTCCTCCTATCATGTGTTGTTTTGAAGGTACCAATACACCTTAATTTGTTTAAACTGAGAAAACAGAGGGCATCAATACAATTAATTAATCCTTGTCTCTAAAGATCATGTAAAAGTGCTGCTGGAGAATAAGCTGTCACTACTCTGTCACTGACTATCTCCTCTTTGTTTTGTTTTCCTAGCTAAAACATGATTGTTTTCTTTACCTCCCTATTAGAAGCTCTGCAACTTCTATAACTTCATGATGCTGGGAATAATTTTTCAGGGCATCAGTGTGAGCTTCTGCTAATAATAATACATATTGATACAAATAATAAAAACCAAACAATGAACAGACAATAATAATACCCCAATATTTGGCAGCTCTTTACAGTTTCTCATAGAAGAGGCGTTGTATTGGTGTAGAACATATGTTAACAATTGGTATTAGCACATTTTTATAATTGTACTATTAATTAAAATTGATGGTTTAACTTAGAGTTCACTGTTTGTGTGGTGTAGCTCCATGGATTTTTTTTTTATTTTTTTATTCTGTTACTTATATATACAATCTAACATTTCCTCCTTTTAATCATATACAGATATATAATTCAGTGATGTTAATTGCATTCACAATGTTGTGCTACCATCACCACCATCCATTACCAAAACATTTCCATCATTCCAAATAGGAACCATGCACATTCGAAGCCTTAATGTCCCATTCCCTATCCTCACCCCTTCCCCTGATAACATATATGTCAGAGTCTGACTCTATGAGAATGCTTATTATAATTGATTCAAATCAGTGAGATCATAAAATATTTGTCCTTTGTGTCTGGCTTATTTCACTCAACGTGATATTTTTAAGGTTCATCCATGTCATTGCACGTATCAGGACATCATTCCTTTTTACAGCTGAATAATATTCCATTGTATGTATATGCCACATTTTTAAAATCCATTCATTGGTTGATAGACATTTGGGTTGCTTCCATCATTTGGGAATTGTGAATAATGCCTCTATGAACATAGGTGTGCAAATATCTGTTCAAGTTCCTGCTTTAAATTCTTTGGGGTATAAACCTAGTAGTGGGATTGCCAGGTCATAGAGTAGTTCTATATTTAGCTTTCAGAAGAACTGCTAAACTATCTTCCACAGTGGCCGAACTATTTTACATTGCTGCCAGCAATAAATCCCCTCCAACACTTGTTTTTTTGTTTGTTTTTTTGTTTGTTTGTTAATAGCAGCCATTCTAATGGCTATGAAAGGGTACCTCCTTATGGTTTTGACTTGCGTCTCCCTCATGGCTAATGATGTTGAACAGCTTTTCATGTTCTTTCTGGCCATTTGTATATCTTCTTTGGAGAGATGTCTGTTTAAGTCTTTTGCCCATTTGTTTAATTGTGGTTTTTTTGTTGTTGTTGTTATTTTGTTAAGTTGAAGGATTTCTTTACATATACTGGATATTATTGGATATGTGGTTTCCAAATATTTTCTCCTATTGTGTAGATTGCCTTTTTACTTTCATGATAAATCCCTTGACAAAAAAAGTTTTTAATTTTCATGCAGTCCCATTTATCTATTTCTTCTTTTGTTGCTTGTGCTTTGGGTGTAAAGTTTAAGAAACCATTGCCTAACACAAGTTCCTGAAGATGCTTTCTTACATTTGCTTCTAGGAGTTTGATAATTCAAGCTCTTATATTTAGACTTTCACAAATTGTTGTTTTTTGTATGTGGTATGACTAGGTCGTCCTTTTTTTCCTTTTTCTTTTTTTCCAAGTGGAGATCGTTTTTACAGCATCGTTTGTTGATGTGACTATTCTTTCCCAATTGAGTAGTCAGTCTTTCCCACCTTATCAAAAATCAGTTAGTCATAAATGTGAGACTTGATTTCAGAGCTCTCAATTGCATACCATTGATCTGTATGTCTGTTCTTGTACCAGTACCATGTTTTGATTACTGTGGCTTTGTAATACGTTTTAAGATTGGAAAGTGTGAGTCCTCCGACTTCATTCTTCTTTATAAAGGTGGCTTTAGTTATTTGGGGCCACATACACTTCCATATAAATTTAATGGTTGGCTTTTCCATTTGTGCAAAGAAGGTTTTTGGAATTTTGATTGGGATTGCATTGAATCTATAAATTACTTTGGGTAGGATTTACACCTTAATGATATTTAGTCTTTCAATCCATGAACACAGAATATCCTTTCATTTATTTAGGTCATCTTTAATTTATTTTAGCAATATTTTATAGTTTTCTATGTACAAATCTTTTATATCACTGGTTAGATTTATTCCTAGATATTTGATTCTTTTAGTTGCTAATCAGAATGGAATTTTTTCTTGAATTCTTTTTCCAAGTGTTTATTGTTTGTATATAGAAACACAAAAGATTTGGGGGTGTTGATCTTATACCCCATCAATTTGCTCAATTTGTCTATTAGCTCTAGCAGCTTTGTTGTAGATTTTTCAGGATTTTCTGTAAATGAGATCATGTCATCTTCAAATAGTGAAAATTTTATTTCTTCCTTTCCAATATGGATGTCTTTTATTTCTTTTTCTTGGCTAATTTTTTATAGCTTGAACTTACAGTAAAATGTTGGATGACAGTGGGCATCCTTGCCTTGTTCCTGATCTTAGAAGGAAAGCGTTCAGTCTTTCACCATTAAGTAGGAAGTTACCTGTGAGCTTTTCTTATATGCCCCTTATCATGTTCAGGAAATTTCCTTCTATTCCTAGTGTTCTAGGTGTTTTTATCAAGAAAAGGTGTTATATTTTTTAATGCCTTTTCTGCATCAATTGAGGTGATCATGTGTTTTGTTTTGTTTTTTCCCCTTCATTCTGTTAATGTGGTGTAGTACTTTGATTTTCTTATGTTGTACCTATCTTGCATGCTATGGATAAATCCCACTTAATCATGATGTTAATTCTTTTAACATGCTGTAGTATTTCGCTTGCCAGTATTTTGTTGAGGAGCTTTGCATCTATAGTCATAAGAGATATTGGTCTTTAGTTTTCTTTTCTTGTGGTATCTTTATTTAGCTTTGATATTAGGGTTATGTTGCCTCATAGTATGAGCTAGGGAGTGCTCCCTCCTCTTCAATTTTTGGAAGAGTTTGAGCAGAATTGGAATTAAGCCTTCTTGTACCGTTTGGTAGAATTTCCCTGTAAAGTCATCTGGTCCTGGGCTTTTCTTTGTTGGGAGGTTTTTGATTACTTATTCAATCTCTTTATTAGTAACTGGTTTCTTGAGATATTCTCTTTCTTCTGAAGTCAATGTAGGTAGTTTCTGTGTTTCTAAGATTTTGTCCATTTCATCTAAGTTTTCTAATTTATTGTCATACAGTTGTTCATAGTGTCCACTTATAGTCTTTTTTAGTTCTGTGGGTCAGTAGTAATGTCCCCCTTTTCATTTCTGATTTTTGTTATTTGTATTTTCTCTCTTTTTTTCTTTGTCCATCTTGCTAAATGTTTGTCAATTTAATTGATCTTTTCAAGAAATTAACTTTTGGTTTTGTTGATTCTATCATTTTTTTTGTCTGTTTGTTTGTTTTCTACTTGATTCATCTCCATTCTAATCTTTGTTATTTCCTTCCTTCTGCCTGCTTTGGGTTTAGTTTTATTTATTATTTTTTTTAATTTTTCCAGATTTGAGGTTAGCTCTCTGATTTGAAGTCTTTCCTCTTTTTTAATGAAAGCATTTAGAACTATAAATTTCCCTCTCTGCACTGCTTTCACTATATCCCATAAGATTTTATATTTCATATTTTCATTTTGATTTGCCCCCAAGATAATTCCTAATTTCACTTCTGAGTTCCTCTTGAAGAGGAACTCTTGATTAAGAGTATGTTGTTTATTTTTCACATATTTGCAAATTTTCCTTTTCTCCCTCTGACATTGATTTCAAACAGTATTCTGTTTTGGTTGGAGAATATACATTGTAAGATTTCAATATTTTAAATTTTTTTTTAAAAGAAACTTAGATTACATAAATGTTACATAAAATATATGGGGGGGAAGCAAATGTGGCTCAAGCAATTGGACTCCTGTCTACCATATAGGAGGCCCAGGGTTCGATTCCCAGAGCCTCCTGGTGTAGAGCAAGCTGGCCCATGAGGTGAGCTGACCCATGCAGAGTGCTGGGCCAAGCAGAGTGCTGGCCCGCGCAGGAGTGCTGGCTCATGCAGAAGTGCTGGTCTGCATGGAGAGCTGGCGCGGCAAGCTGACGCAACAAAAAGAGACACAGAAGAGAGACAATAAGAGACACAGCAGACCAGGGAGCTGAGATGGCGCAAGAGATTGAGTAGCCTCTATCCACTCCAAAAGGTTCCAGCATTGGTTCCCAGTGCCACCTAAAGAGAAGACAAGCAGACACAGAAGAACACACAGAGAGCAGACAGCAAGTGCAAAAACAAAGGGGGGAGGGTGAATAAATAAATAAAAATAAATGAATAAAAATAGGAGATTCTGGGGGCCTGCTGTAGCCCAGTGGATAGGGCACCGGTTCACCACATGGGAGGCCCCGGGTTCGGTTCCCGGGGCCTCTTCTAGTGGGCAGACTGCCTTGAGAGGGCAAGCTGCTGTGGGTGGGGCAAAAAGCCGCCACGGGCAGGGCAAGTTGCCCGCGAACAGAGCAGAGCCGCCCGTGAGCAAAGCAGAGCCGCCTGCGAACGGGGCAAGCCGCCTGCGCAGTGAGCTGACTCGGTGCACCCTCAACCTACATGTACCTTTGACTCTAAGGTAAGTCGCTTGTAGACAGCATATAGTTGGGTCATTTTTTAAATCCATTTTGCCATTCTCTGCTTTTTGACTGGAGAGTTTAATACATTTACATTTAAAGTCACTGCTGATAATACAGGACTGTCTTCTGCCACTTTACTATTTTTATTTACTCTTTTTAAGTTGTATACCTTTTTTGTCCTTCACTTCCATTAAAGCTTATATTTATATTTATTTACTTTTTTTGTGTTGTGCCATATTGTGTACCTTCTCATTTCTATCTGGATATATTTTTTATTTGTTTTCCTTGTGGTTACCAAGGGGATTAAAATTTAACATGCTATGTGGAAAGATAGGAAGGCTTATTCACTGTTGTTGGGAATGTAGAATGGTACAGCCAATGTAGAGAACTGTTTGGTATTTCCTAAGGAAGTTGAAAATAGACTTGCCTGCCATGTGACCCAGCAATACCACTATTAGGTGTATATATCCAGAAGAATTGAGAGCAGTGGCACAAACAGACATCTGCACACAGATGTTCATAGCAGCATTACTCACAATTGCCAAAAGATGGAAACAATCCAGGTGTCTATCACCCAATGAATGATAAACAAATTGTAGTGTATACACACGATGGAATATTATGCAGTTATAGGAAGAAATGAAGCTGTGAAGCATAGGACAACAGAGATGAACCTGGAGGACATTATGTTGAGTGAAACAAGCCAGACACAAAAGGACAAATACTGTATGATTGCACTATCATGAACTAAATATATTGTGTAAACTCATGGAGTTAATGATTAGAAAATAGGTCACCAGAAAATAGAATGTGGATAGAGGATGGAAAGCTGAGGGTTAATCTGTGCATAATTAATAAAAATATTTTTTGTAAATTTTTGGAAATGAATAGAAATGGTGAAAGCACATCATAGTGTTTGTAATTAGCAGAGCTATTATATGGGTATGACAGTAGTTGAAAGAGAAAGTCTAAGGGAATGTGTATGACTACAAGGAAAGCTAATCAATGTAACATGGGACTTTATAATATAGTGAAACCTCATGTGAAATATGAATATGGGTAATATTGCATATATAAGACTGTTTTTATAAAGTATAAATACAAATAAACTAGAGAGATGGAAACAGAATAGCAGCTATGTAGGGCAGGGAAAGCACAGAGAGATTGAAAGGTGATAAGTTTTGGTTTTTTGGTTGTTTGTTTTTTGTTTATTATTATTAGAATAATGAAAATGCTCTAAAAATGATTGAAGTTTGAATGCACAAATATGTTATTATACTGAATACCATTGAAAGTGCACAGTAGATGGA
>PVKH010010912.1:0-18015 GCA_004027955.1 Chaetophractus vellerosus | reverse complement strand
AATTGTTGCAGGTGTGTCCATAAGGAAAGACAAAATCTCTTTTGTAGATATTTACATTCTAATTGGGGAGATACGGAAATCTCTCTCTCTCTCTCTCTCTCTCTCTCTCTCTCTCTCTCATATATATATATATATATATATATATATATATATGTTATAAAATAGAATTATATAAAATTTTAGGTTGTGGTAAGAGCCGAGGAAAAATTAACAAAACAGAGAGACAAGATGGAAAATGTGTGATTAAATGTCAACTAAGAAATGTGTCATGAAAAGATGATATTGGAGTGAAGATCTGGAGAAAGAAGGAAATAAGCTATGGAGGATTCTATGGAGACAGAATCACAGGCAGTAGGAACCTATCATTGTTAAGAGCCTCAGGCATTGTGAATATTCTCACTGTCCTGATTTTGTGATAATCAGGGTAGACTAAACATTCACTATATTAGAAACCATGCATGTGTCCCCAGACCTAGTTTTTCTCCCTAGGTCTGGCTTTTAGAATGCTGGTGATAACTAAGCCTGATATATTATATGACTATCCTGTATGGGAAATGACTGTAACTTTAGGTATCTTTGGTCAACCTTAAGTGATATAGCAGGGGGAATGGATGTGGCTCAAATGGTTGGGTGTCCATCTCCCATATGGAGTGTCCTGGGTTCAATCCCTGGGACCTCCCAGTAGAAATTAAAAAAAGAAAAATATAGAAGGCACACAGGCTACTAGGCCCCATGCATGGGCACTCTGCCAGGTCCCACAAGTGGGTAAGTTCCCCAGGCCCTGCATGTGGAACCCCCATGAGCAGGTGCACCACCATGCCCTGCAAGCAGTTGAGCCTCCCAGGCTCTGTGTATGGTTTTGCCACCAGGCCCTGTGAGTGGGTGCTCTGTCAGGCTTCATGAGTGCATATGCCACCAGGCACCATAAGTGGGTGAGTCCCCTAGGTCCCACATGTGGGTGTGCCATCAGGCTCTGTGAGCTGGCAAGCCATCAGGCCCCATTCACAGGTGTACCATCAGGCCCCGCAAGCCATGCAGCATGATGATGACAAAACAGGAGAGTGACATAAGGGAGAGCCAAGATGAGATGTGCCAAAAAAGCCAGAACTAAGGTGGCACAGGTGGTAGGACGCCTTTCTCCTACATCAGAGGTTCCAAGGATTGAATCCCAGTGAAGACAGGAGGAGAAGGATGAGAAGAGAGGGCAGGAAATGGACACAAAATCAGCAAAATCTGGGGAGGTAGGCATGAAAATGGATAAAAGTAAGTAAATAAATAAATAAATCCTTAATAAAAAAGTATAGGGGAGTAAGATATGGACTATAGTTAGTAGTAATGCATTGACGATACTCTTTCATAATTTGTTAGCAAATGTTTCAAAAAAAATGCAAAGTATTTGTGGTGGGGTCATGTGTGGGAGCCTTGTATGATGACATGCATGTTTGTTTTGTAAGTTCACAATGTTTACTGAAAAAATATTGTTTATGTATATTCATGTATGAACGATATACTTCAATAAAGTGTTTAAAAAAAAGAGCCTCAGGCAGCAGGTCATCCAGTATGCTTAAAACACAGTGTTGGGGATTGAGTTGTAAGGAGAAAAAATTTGTTCAAGTCCTAAGACACAGCGTTGTGACTGTGACTTTCTTTAGAAGTAAGGACATTGAAGATGTGATCAGTTCAGGTAAAGCCAAATCAGATCAGGCTGAGTCCTAATCTAATAAGACTGGTGTCCTTATAAGAAGGAGATTTGGACACACAGAGACAAAGGGGAAAAGGCTATAAGAAGAGGAACCTGAGTTTGGAGTGATGCAGCCATAAGCTAAGAAAACCAAGTAGCTAGTAACTGTCAGAATCTAGGAAGAGGCAAGGAAGGAAAATCTTTTAAAGCCATCATAAAGCATGGTTCTTCTGGCAGTTTGTTTACAGAAATTTAGCCTGTAAAACTGAGAAACCATAAATTTCTATAGTTTTAAGACACCCAGTTTGTGATCATTTTGAATGGCATCACTAGGAAGCAAATACAAACAGCAAGATAGCAAGAAGCTTAACAGCAATTTGGAATTTGGAGAGGTGTAGGGACATCTTCAAGGAGGCCAAATCATGAAAGTACTGTAATTCATGATAAACAAATAAGCTTTTTCTCTGAAAGTGATTAAAATTCTGTTATAAGCAAATATGTGGCATATTGGTATCTGTATGGACACAGTGATAATAGATTACTGGTTGAGGAAAATGAAATCAGGAAACTAGTAAAGAGGCTATTTTAATAGTGCAGTCAGGATTGATGGTGGCTTGGGCTACTATGGTCAGTTTGTGGATGATTTGTGGAACTGGCATAGACATAAAATTCTTATTACTCATATGTGAGGTGTGAAAAGGAGCAGTCATAAATGATTGACCTATGCACCTTGAAACCTGAATTTCCATATATGGACGCACTCACATGGATGTCTAAAATAACTCAACAGGACTTTATGACTGGCTTAATATAACTCGTGGTGTGTCAGACTCTGTGTTACTACAATTTAAGAATGCAGCAGCAACTATAACATCAGATCACCTTTGTTCTGCTGCATCACTAATCTAAAAAATTCCCTGGGTCATGTAGATATAAAAGAACTAATTAAATATACACTGGCTATAGGATGAGTTACCTGCAGTGTACAACCACCCTGGAATTGAAGTGGCAGAGTGTGGCCAAACAGCTACAGTAGGCACTGAATTTATGGCCTCTTTAAAATTAGAGTTAATTATATCACTTTTTTGTTATTGATTCTTCCTTATCTCCCTGACAGCAATTTTTCTTTTATTTTTCTAATAAAAGAAAAGTCTTTTTACTTTCCTCTGTGAAAAGGAAGTTCCTCCAGTCTTACAGTCATCTCTATTGCATCCATGATTGGTGTCCGTCTAGTTTTAACATAATATATAAGTTGCCAAATTACTTTCACAATACCAGTTATCCAAACCTAACAAATTTACCCACACCTCTGCTGTGCCTTGAATTTTAAAAAAGGACCTATTTTAACCTGGACTATCCATTCACATTTCTGCTAGAGTCTCATCAACATTCCATGAGATGTCACTCAGAATACAGCTATCAATTTCTCCAGGATCTTAAGACAACTGTGACTTTTAGGAAAGATAGAAAGAGAGGAATATATTTCTCTTTTTTTTTCTATGACAGCAAACTGTGGTATATTCAAGAAAAACAATGCCATCATCAGATTTAGATAGTCTCATCTAAAGAAGACCAGGGAACCATGCCATCCACCAATCTCATTCAGCTTAAATATACCATGAGTTCAGGCCACTTTCCCAAAATATCACAACATGGAAGTAGAGATGAATCCCACCCTTTTACTTGTATTTCAAGTACATTTTCCTTATTTAATAAGGAGAAATTAGAATTACCATGATTTCATGAATTTTATCATTCTACTAAAACATATTCTACAAAAGACTGTAGTTTAAAATAATTGAGAAAATCTAAAATTTATTATTTTAACTTTTTCAATTTCTCCCAGGATTGTCCAAAAAAGGCTCAATTTGTGTAAGGCATTGAGAAACACACTATTTCTATCAAGAAATAAATTTTTGTTTGTTCAAAAGCAATTTTATTAAGATATATTCATATAATACATACAATCCATCTAAAATGTAGAATCAATAGCTTTTGGTTTTATCACACAGTTGTACATTCATCACCTCAATTTTAGAGAATTTTCATTAATCAAAATTAAAACAGCTATCCCTTAGCAACCACCTCTCAATCCCTCTATCCTTCTCCTGAATTACATAACCTCTAATCTAATTTCAGCGAGACAGAAGGTAGTTTCAAGGTTGTTCCTCGAATACAAATATTTGAATACAAATATAACACTAATATCTATCTGTTTGGTAAAGACAATTAGTTCAATTTAGTGATGAAGTATTAAATAAATATTTGATTTTCAGGTATCTAAATTGAACAATTGTTTTAGGTTTAAATTCTACCTAATTTTATGTATTTTGCTTAACAATCCAATGATGATTTTATACAATGGGAATTACATTTGATTCTCTAATATCACATAAAAACTCTGCTATAGAGAATAAAACAAAAATAAATATCAAATATATGTAATTATTACTTCATTTCATTGTTCAAGATTGTATGGATTTTCCTACTTTTTCCAAATCTCATTGGCAGGTATTTGAACAAGAACTACCACGAATAGTTCTGTAAAGTTGTAGAAGATATATATTGAGATATTGCTGAGATTTGAAAAATGCACTTGATCCCAAATCATGTTATTTCAAAGTGCTTATAGCCTCTAGCTTTTAAGGCCAAGCTATACAAGATAAGTTAATTAATCTTTGAAAATGGTTAATAGATCAATGATAGCCCAGAAGAGGAAAGAAAAGTATGTCTTTGAATGTGATAAGATCATTTTAATAGTGATGCAATTGCTGCACTTAGTCATAAAGAAAGGGCAAAATGTATTTAAGAGGAAGAGGGAAACTATTGAATACTACAGGGTGAATAGTCAGAAAATGAAGCAAATTGGTGACTATTGTCTGCTATAATAGATAACAAAGAAATGTGAACACCAGACTGGGAGCTATTTCATGAAGTAATAGAAATGCACAGAGTAGGGTTATGTTATGGAGAAAGTATACATTATCACTGACTTAAGATAGTGTGTTACATAAGCAGTTGTCCAGAGGGAAACTTGTGAATTTCTAGAGGTAGAGGATGAGAAAATAAAGTGAGAATTTAAGTAACCTGTGGTCAGAAATGACAGCTCTCTATTCACATAGAGTGCAAGTGCTGAGCTTTAAGAAAGAGCAAAATTTAATTTTGGCAATCTTAATCTGAATCACTAGAAAAATTGATAAAATTAACAAAAATGTTGGTATCCAATTAGAAGACATGTTCAAGCATGAATATATAGGTATAAATGGTATAGATAATACAGATGCTATAGATGACAGATATAGATAAAGATGGATATAGGTATAGATATAGGTACAGCTCTGTCTAAGGATATGGGCATTGGGTACGTGGCCACCAAACCCAATTTACATAAGACACATCAAAGTATATACCACTAATACCAGTGCAATTATTAACTACTCCATTTTACTCTCAAAAGAGTCTATATTTGGATGATAATTTTTTATGATCCCAATGGATAGAGATATGCACAAG
Organism: Chaetophractus vellerosus; assembly: GCA_004027955.1. Classification (NCBI taxonomy): domain Eukaryota; kingdom Metazoa; phylum Chordata; class Mammalia; order Cingulata; family Chlamyphoridae; genus Chaetophractus; species Chaetophractus vellerosus. Next base: position 12,821 of record PVKH010010912.1, on the reverse strand, counting down.
TTAGGTATATATATGTGTGTGTATGCACACAAGTGTGTACATTTCTGAAAATACATAGGTATGTCTACATTATATAGATAGGTATCTAGATATAGTTATTTTTCTATGAATTATTCCAATTCTTCCTATGAATACAATCTAAGTAGAGTGATAATTAATTTTGTCAATATTATGTGAGCTGTAAACACATTTTATGACATAAAATCTTTCTGAGTGCTCCTTTAACCTTTGTATTTCTCAAGCTGTAAATCATGGGGTGTAATATTGGAGTGATAACCCCATGCAGCTTGGAGATGAGTATCTCTCTGGCTGGGGAGTTTTGACCAGAGGAAGGGTGGATATATGTAAATATTGCTGTGCTATCAAACAGACAGACCACAAGCAGTTGGGAAGCACATGTGTAGAAGGCTTTGTGCTTCTCTTCTGGTGACTAGATCTTCAGGATGTTTCATATGATGTAGATACAAGAGATAAAGGTGATCAGGAAAGCACTGATGCCCAAGAAACCTCCTTCCATTAAAACAAGCATTTCTGCCACATATGTGGAAGAACAGAAGAGCACCACCACGTAGGATGTCACAATAATACTGGTTAACCTAATTGGACTTAGAGAAAGACAGGCAGAAGGTGAACACCATATGTACGAGGGAATGAAGAAACCCTGCTGCCCACATTCCAGCTGTCAGCTGGGCACATCTTGGTCATGATGAAGGTGTAAGAAGGGTGAAGCCTATAGCCACATACAGGTCATAAGCCATGACAGCTATATGGAAGACCTCAAGTCCTGCACATGCCTACATGTGGCCCAACCAGAAACAAATATAATGGCATATATATGCAATTCCCTTTTCCCTTAAAACTTAAATATTTGACAATATGGGGTTTCTACTTCATATACACTCTCATTTACCCTTGTTTTATTTTCTAATTACATTTTAGTATACCATAATAGACCAAATCATCAGAATGTTTATTATTTATAAAACCTTTAAATTAAATGAAGGTCTGCAATTGATACTTATGTAGATGTTTTGTGTCACTTTATAAACTAATGTTTTTTCTTTGTTTAAATTGTCTTTATGTTCTCCTTATTTTTTTCCTCACTTAGAAAATATCATGTCAATTTGTGTGTAATAAACAATGGTGCATAGAATAAGGGCCATTAATAAACTTTTTAAAAAGGAGACATAAAAAGTAATTTAAACTCCATAGGCAGAAAATTTAGAGCTCAATTATCAATAGTATAAAAAGATAAAAAACACAGAAAACAATCACAACAGGGTTACTTAAAATATGCTTTTTAAAAATACATGTGTGTATGTTTTGACCTAACATTAACTATTTGGTATATATAAAGAAAGTTTTAAAATAAAGAAAAATAGCAAGAACAGAGTTTTAGAGGTAGTTTTTCATAAAAGGTGAATACAATTAAATTTATTGAAAAACATGATATATACATAGTGTTTTTTAAATTACACTTAAGTGAGGTGTGGGTGATATATGCATGTACACAAGCAAACACAGATGATATACTACAAACTTGAGGAAAAACTAATTTGTTTAGTTTTAAAAAAATCAAATGTGTGTGGTAGAAAAGTCAAACTAAAACTATGTTTAGAACATAAAATTCAAAAGTCAGTTTCTGTGGTTCTTCTACACTACAATCCACTCCTCATTGGGAGAAATTCTTCATAATTTCTTAACTCAGATAAAATATTTAGCACTAATAATGCAAAGTATACATAGTGGCTTCTTTTAAAAGATGGCATCATTATATTCTAGCAATTAATTTTCCCACTGGAAGGATTTAAATTAGACAAGCAGAAGTAAACACCCTATATAGAAACAAATGAAGAAACCCTGCTGCCCACATTCCAGCTTTCCTTAACAACACTGTTACTATCTTTTCCTTTCCTTGAAGAGTATCAGCTCTGTGTCCCACTTGAAAGAAAAACTCTTTTCATTGATGCTGTGCAAATAATGAAATTTTTCAAAGAAAATTATTATAGCATGCACAAAATGCTTAGATAATATTATTAAATGACCAAAAGTTTGTTTATTGAATAAATAAATAAAGTCTAAAACAAAGAAACATTTGCAGCATTAATTCTAAAGTTCTCAAATGTTCAAGATTCTACAAACTCATATATTATTTTTTGTTACATATCCCCCCCCTTTCTGCTTGCTGTTGCTATGTGTTCATTTTTGTGTTCTTCTATGTCTTTTTTTTTGTCTTCCCCCATTGCGGTGACATGCCAGGTAGGCCCACTGCTCAGGCAGCTTGCCCCGCTCATGGGTGGGTCTGTTCCATTTCGTGGGTGGCTCAGCTCCATTTTCTCATGGGCAGCTTGGCTCAGTTTTTCCCAGGCAGATTGGCTCCATTCGTGGGTGACTTGCCCTGCCCGTGGCAGCTTTGCCCTGCCTGTGGTGGCTTTTTGCCCTGCCTGTGGCAGCTTTTTGCCCTGCCCATGGTTGTTTTGCCCTGCCCACAGTGGCTTGCCCCCTCAAGGTGGTCTGCCCACTTGGAGAGGTCCCTGGGAACCAAACCCAGGGCCTCCCTTGTGGGGTACCGGCACCCTATCCACTGGGCTAGAGCCGGGCCCTATATTTTAATATTCTGTAAAGATAATAGTGCATATTAGAAATTAAGGGCACTTTTTTACAAGAAATATTAATATTTTGAGACAGTAAATATTAGCTTTTATATTAAGAACTCATTTTCTTTTACACACACTTACTAATTTGTCTTAATTTTTCTAATCAAGAATTATGAGAAATAAGTCAATACCTTACATTAGGTGGATCCTACATCTGGCTACATGAACATGTATCCTCAAGAAATGAAAATACATTTACTTAAATTTCCACCTTGAATATTTAAATTTCTTAAGTCTAACTTCTGGTTTTCATTGTTTGATGAACACTTGAGTTGCCTCCATCTTTTGGCCATTTTTGAATAATGCCACAATGAATATCGATGTGAAAATACCTTTTTGAGTCCCTGCGTTTGGTTCTTCTGGGTATATAAGTAATAGTGGGTTTGTGGTGTCATATAGTAATTCTACACTTAGCTTCCTGAGGAACTGCCAAAATGTCTTCCATAGTAGCTGCACCGTTTTACATTGCCATCTTCATTGAATTAGTGTTCCTGTTTATTCACATCCTATTAAACAATAGTAGTTTTTTTTGTGTTTTTTTTTCTTTTTTTTATAGTGGCCATTCTAGTCGGTATGAAATGATTGTTCATTGAGTTTTTGATTTCCATTTCCCTAGTAGCTAGTGAATTTAAGTGGCTTTTCATGTGCATTTTAACCATTTGTATATCCATTTTGCAGAAATGCCTCTTCAAGTCTTTGGTCCATTTATAAATTGGATTGCTTGCCTTTTGTATTTTGAGTTGGAGGATTTCTTTATATATGCTGGATATTAAACCTTTATGGATATGTTTTTCCAATACTTATCTGACATTGAGCAGCATGTTTTTTCAAATCTTGACAGTCTTTTGATGCAGAAAAGTTTTTAATTTTGAAGAGGCACCATTTATCTACTTTATTTTTCTTTTGTTGCTTGTGATTTGGGGGTAAACTAAGAATCCATTTCCTAATGCAAGATCCTGAAGATGCTTCCCTATGTTTTCTTCCAGGAATTTTATAGCCCTAGTTCTTATATTGACCCACCTTGAGTAATTTTTATATATGGTGTGAGATAAGGGTCCTCTTTCACTCTTTTGGATAAGGATACCCAGTTTTCTCCCACACCACTTGTTGAAGATACTATTCTTTCCCAATTGAGCAGAATTAGCAGCCTTGTCAAACATCATTTGGCTAGAAATGTGAGGATCTATTTCTGAAATCTCACTTTGATTCAGTTGGTCGATATATCCATCTTTCTTCCAGTTTCAAACTGTTTGACAAATCTAGCTTTCCAATTGATTTAAAGTCAGGCATGTAAGTTCTCCATACACACTCTTCTTTTCCCGACTATTTAGGGCTACTTAACTTCAAAGGAAATTTGATGATTGGCTTTTCCATTTTTTCAAAATAAGTTATTAGGCATTAAACAGTCACCGACACAGTGGCTGGAAGCTCCCCTCCTGGGTCCCGTGCTCTCGGTGCGGTGCTCGTTCTCTCTGATCCTTGTCATGCCCAAACCGATTGGAACTTCCTTTTTCTCACCCATAGCCACGTAGCTGTGATGCCACCACCACTTTCGAGGCTCTCCTGGTCCAGTGTCCCATCCTGAAGAAGGTGCTGGAGGTGCTCAAGGACCTCATCATCCAGGCCTGCTGGGACATCAGCTCCAGTGTTTTGAACCTGCAGAGCAGGGACTCATCTCACGTTTCCTTGGTGCAGCTCACCTTGTGCTCAGAGGGCTTTGACACTTACTGCTGCATCTGCAACCTGGCCATAGGCGTGAACCTCACCAGGATGTCTAATATAATAATAAAATGTGCTGGTAGTGAAGACATCATTACATTAAGGTCTGAAGATAATGCAGATGTTTGAGGCACCAAATCAAGAAAAAGCTTCAGATTATGAAATGAAGCTAATGGATTTGGGTGTTGAAGGGCTTAGAATTCTAGAACAAGAGTAGAGCTGTGTAGTAAAGATGCCTTGTGGTGAATTTGTACATATCTGCCAAAATCTCAGTCATATTGGAGATGCTGTTGTAATATCCTGGGCAAAAGATAGAGTGAAATTTTCTGCAAGTGGAGAACTTGGAAATGGAAACATTAAGTTGTCACAATTGAGTAATGTAGATAAAGAGAAGGAAGCTGTTACCAAGAAGGTGAATGAACCAGCTGACTTTTGCACTGAAGTACCTGAATTTCTTTACAAAAGCCACTCCTCTCTCTCCTACAGTAACACTCAGTATGTTTGCAGATGTACCTCTTGTTATAGCATATAAAATTGCTGATATGGGACATTTAAAGTACTATTTGGCTCCCAAGACTGAGGATGAAGATGCATCTTAAATATACTTAAAATCTGAGAAAATAAAACAAAGTTCTTTTTGAACCACTTCTGAGATACCAGCATGTACTTAAGTCTTTTCTGTCATCGATTTTGTAGCTCTAAGTACATATGTGGATATCATTTTCTTTAAATAACTTATTTTTCTCTACACAGTAGTTTAAAAATAAAGTCTTTGTCAAATCTAATCTTATTACCCTAAAAGTATTTCTGCCTTGCATAGAAATACTCATTATATTTCTAAGGAAAGAGTATTGTGCTAAATACAGTTTTAAGGATGTTTTCAATTTAAATGAAGTTATCTGAATTTCAAACATCATAGGGCAGTAACTTCTTTTAGACCATCATTGTTACAAGTATCCAATGAAATGCTCAGCTGAAGCTGCCCTTTAATGTAAATATGTTCATTTTTTTCAGTTTTAGAGTAGCCTGATGTATTTTCGGGATGTAGGAGTAAAAATTGTTTCAAATATAGTAGAATATAAATCTTTATCTGTGGTACTAGAGGGTTTGGGGGGTTTTGTTTGCCAAAATTATTTTGCTATTAGTCTAACTTGAGCTCAAGTAATGAACAGCAGAGAATAGAACAAATCCTGTATTTGACATTTTAGTTAGCAAAATTAACATTTTTATATGGTTGGTGTGCCTAACATCAAGAAGGCTTCATAAGACTAGCATTGCTATGTAGGACAGTGCTTCTTCAGCTTCCAGAATCTTTATGCAATAGTTGTAGAAGTTTCAGTAGATCTGTCATAGGGCCCAAGTAGTCTGTTTTTACAAAAATGTCTCTGGTAATTAAGGGGCCTTTTTGGAAACTCTCTCAACAGACAAAGATGGCTTCAATTCATAGCTGTTGGATCCAACCAAGAAAGTGGGAAAGCCCAGTTCTAAAGAAAGACTGTTAAGGACATTCCCAGAAATTGCTGTGCTGCAAGGTTACAAACTGGCATACTACATATTCAGAATTGTTTTATCATTACTGTCCCACTTTTTCCCCTTGTATATTTTATGTTTAGTTGATTAAATGACTAAAAATTTGCTCAAATGTATACATAACCTGCTCAAAAGTATACATAACTTAAGGTTTGCCAGGGTGGTATAAGGGATTGGTTGCAAAGGGCCCTGTTAGAACTTTTTGGGATGATGGATAAATATTGAGGTTTTGGTGATGGTTCCAGGACTATGCATTTATCAAAACTCACCCTACTGTACTTTATTCTGTGTAAGTTATATCTTAATAAACTGGACTTTTAAAAAGTTCTGAATGGGTGTAAAACTATGAGAATTTCTATTGGGATTGCATTGAAGCTGTAAACAATTTTAGGTAGAATTGACATCTTGACAATATTTAGCCTTCCAATCTGTGAACATGGAATATCCTACTATTTGTTTAAATATTCATTTATTTCTTTTAGCAAAGTTTTGTAGTTTTCCATGTATAAATTCTTTATATCCTTGGTTAAATTTATTCTTACATAATATTTTTTTTATTCTTGTAAATGTACTTTTTTCTTGATTTCCTCCTCAGATTGCTCATTACTAGTGTGTAGAACCACTACTTATTTTTGTGTGTTGATCTTTACCCTGACACTTTGCTGAATTTGTTGTTGGTTTTAGCAACTTTATTGTAGAATTTTCAGGACTTTCTATATATAGGATCATGTCATCTGCAAAGAGAGGAAGTTTTACTTCTTCCCTCCCAATTTGGATGCCATTAAATTCTTTTTCTTGCCTAAGCTTGGGCTTTCAGTTCTATGTTAAATAACACTGATGACAGTGGGCATCCTTGTCTTGTTCCTGATTTTAGAGGGAAAACTTTCAGTCTTTCATCCTTGAGTATGATATATGCCCTAAGTCATCTTGAGGACATTTCCTTCTATTGCTATTTATCTAGGTGTTTGTATCAAGGTAGGAAGCTGGAGTCTATTAAATGCCTTTTCTGCTTCTATTGAGATGGTCATGAATTTTTCCCCTTCATTTTGTTAATGTGCCATATTACTTTAATTGATTTTCTTATGTTGAATCACTCTTAATACCCAGGATATATCCCAACAGACCATGGTATATACTAATTTTTATATACTCTTGGATTCAATTTTGCTAATATTTTGTTGAGGAATTTTGCATCTAGAGTCAAAAGAGAAATTGGTCTGTCATTTTGTTTTACTTTAAGATCTTTATTTGGCTTTGTTATTAGGGTGATGCGGGCCTCACCAAATGAGTTAGGAAGTGTTCCCTCATTTTCACATTTTTTTAAAGATTTTGACCAGTATTAATATTATTTATTCTTGGAGTGTTTGGTAGAATCCACCTGTGAAGACATCTGGTCCTGGACTTTTATTTGTTGGGAGGCTTTTAATTACGGATACAAACTCTTTTCTTTCTTTCTCTTTTGTGGACTGCTATATCTACCTGAGTCTTTGTAGGTAATTTGGGTGTTTCTTTGTATTTGTCCACTTCTTTTAGTTTATCTACCTTGGTGGAATGCATTTGATCATTGTATCTTCTAACAGTCTTTTTCTATTTAATTAGGATCAGTAGTGATATCCCATCCTCATTTCTGATACTAGTTATTTCCGTCTTCTTACTTTTTTCTTTTGTCTATTTAGCTAAAATTTTGTCAATTTCACTGACATTTTCAAATGTAGGGGATTTGTTTTTATTTTCAGAGAAGTTTTAGACTTACATTCACAGTAGAATTACACTGAAAGTATAGAGAATTCTCATAAAACACTCCATGCCCACACACAGTTTCCCCTATTAGTGACATCTTAGATTAGTGTGGTACATTTATTACAGTTAATGAACAAATATTGAAGCATTGCTGCTAAACAAAATCTATATTTGATACTATGGTTTACACATTTGCTCTACAATTCCATAGATCTTGACAAATGCATAATGTCATGTGTCCATCATTGCAGTATGATACAGAAGAATCTCACCACCTCAAATATGCCCAGTGTTCCACCCATTCATCTCTCCTCCTCCCTTCTGAAACCTTGGCAACTCCTATCTTTATATCAGTGTTACAAGACTTTCCATTAATACAAGATAAGAATTACATTAACAATAAATCTACTTTGGTTTGTAATTACGCTCCAACTTTATGAGTGTTCATTCCTTAATCTTGAGGGATTTGGGATGGTATCTGCTCTGACCGCTTCAGACTGAGAAGGGACTTAGATATTATGGGGAGATGGAATGAATTATTTCACTTGCAATTATAGACACTCCTTGTTTTTTTGGTATGGGACTTGTTCATCATCATTGTTTTATTTGTTGTCCAGGACAACATAGCTTTAACAACTGGTGAGGAGGAGTTGGCCACAACTTGGATGGGAGTCAGGGCTCAATTGGCATATGAACAATCTGAAGATTTTAAGTCTCTCAGAAATATATTTAACAGGTAGATTGAAAATCATGGGTTCAAATAAAAAGAGTAGATGAATCATGACTGGAAAATGATTATATATTCCCAAACAGTCCCTGCCAAATGTATGGTGATTTCATGAAGCTGTTTACCTTCCTTTTGGTGTCTGGATGTTCTACAGCTTTTGGGAGTGCTGTTCTTTGAGTTAGATACAGTGGTGGTCTAATTTGTCTGAGACCCACCTAAGCATAACCTCCAGAATGACCTCCCAGCTCACTTTGAAACCTCTTAGCCTTAAAAACTCTTTCTTATTATTTTTATATATTTGCATTTTTGCCATTGTAGGTAGTAAGAAATGGAGTAACATACCAAAAAATACAATACAATACTACTGGCATTAATAATTACCCAAGTCATTAACTTTATTAAGATTCTCAAATTGATCATTTATTGTTTTTCCATTATCCTTTAGTTCTTTTCTGTACTCCTTTTATTTTTTGAACAATCTTAACATAGTTTTTTGTTAAAGTCTTTGTTCAGTATGTTCACATTCTACTCTTCTTCTTTGGTGTTTTCTGAATTTTTATTGTCTTCCTTTCAATGGGCCATCATTTCGTGTTTTTGTTTGTCTTGTTATCCATTGTTACACATTGTACATTTATATATTAAAGATGCTAACTCTGAGATTTATTCCGTTTTATACCTGTTTCTTGATTTTGTAATTAGGTGATGATAAAACAGCAATTTTCTTGAGTGTCAGCCCTCTTTCCAAGAAGGTCTCCTAAAGATGAATGAAAGTGCAGCTTCCTCCTTTTCTGGGTCTTATTGTCCTGGGCTTGGGATAGCTATTTGCTTTGGAGTTCCCCTGTTTAAATTACCTTTACTGCACCTCCATCTTCGAGGAGAATGACTTTCTCCATCACTTGAGTGTTGAAAGCAGATAAGCCTATACTTCATGGTGTCCTTCTCTATTATATTTTACACTCCTTTATTGACTCAAGCTGCTTTTGCCTGGAGACAAATCTTGGGTGGGGATGCACCTTCCAAATGAGTTACACAAGTTGGCTTTCCCAGATGAAACAAGGCCCAGGACCCATGAAGGGGGCACAAACTCACTCCAAACTTCCCTGGGGAAGAGATCAAGAATGGTGCCAGGAGCTTCTTTCACAGCTCCCCAAACTGCACTTTATTGATTTGTCCAGCAAATTCCACCCTTGTACTGTCCACCACAAATATGAGGAAGTGTTTGGTATTGAACAGTTTTCAGCCATCCTGGGGCAGGTTGAAACAGTGGCCACCTTCAGAGACAGAACCCCAGAATTCCAAAGTAGGTGTTCAAAAGCTGTGATCAGTGATTGGCTGTGTCATTTCTGATCTTCTGGAAGTGAAATTTTATGTCCTTTTATGTCACCAGCAAACTAGCTATGTGCCATTCCCCATGACAGCCTGCAGTGAGAGTAGGGGCTGGTCAGCAGTAACCACCATGAGAAAGATGTCAATTTATTACTCTTTAGCATAATTTACAAACCTCTTCCTTCTATTTTCCATGGATCCTGTGCAGTAAATTCTACTGTATTCTAGAATTTCAAAATAGTTGTTTCTGGTAGTACCTGCCTGTTTAATAGTTGTTTTGGTGGAGGGGCTGATTCGCATATCTTTCTACTCTGCCATACTCCCACAATCTTTTTGCATTTTGTATTTTATAGTCATAAATTTGGCTCCACAAATCCCAAGATCAAAGATGATTTAGGAATATATTCTGATAGGAGTATTTCACTTGGTTTAATTTACCAAGAGCATTAATGTTGAGATAAACCAGTGTTTACAATGTTCATGATTTTATATGGGAAGGAAGCAAATCTATAACAGGCTCAGAGTTTTTCATAGAAACATTTTATATAATTGACTAATTTTCAAAAACATCCATTTTTTCTTGTCTGGTCACTTATTTCCCACTCTCCTTTTTATCTTTATTTATCTTCTCCCTCACTTGTTTTCTGTTTTTCTATCTAGTTCTTCTATAGCTACTCCACCCTCTTCTCCTTTTTCATTAATTTTCTCCCAATTTTATTTTAGTAAAGAATAAACAAATTAAAAAATCAATTATAAAACTTAGAAATAATTTCTTAAGTGAGAAGGGATTTCTCAGGGTTTCCTGTCTAAATAACTGCATTCTTTCATATTTTATTTGTTAAAGGACATATAAAATGTTATTGATTACATTAACATTAGCAAATAAAATGGAAGCTACTATATGATGGATGAAGGAAGGAAAATTTTGATTTTGGAATAAGTGATATTGAGAAATGAACAAAAGTTAATACTAATGTGCTCAGCAAGTTCTGGTTTAGTGTGATAGTTTATTACAAAATATTGTCTCCTATCTTTTTTTTTGAGGTACCAGGGCTGGGGACTCAACTCAGGACCTTGCATGCAGGTGGTTACATCTGCTCCCCTCATTTATCTTCCTCATCTGTTTGCTTGTTTTGTTTTTCCTCCTTTTCTGCACACTATTTTTGCTTGTTGTCTGTTTGTTTTTCTTTTAGGAGGCATCAGAAAAAAAACCCAGGACCTTCCAAATGGGAGGCAGTTGCTCAACTTCTTGAGCCATATCCACTCCCTCCTATCCTTCTTGACACTAAAAAGAGTAGATATGAATTAGTAATCCCACAACAATCAGATAATGAGAGGACTTGCCAATATTGAATAAGAACACAAGGAATATTATGGAAGCAGGGGCCCAGAGTATGTACATAGATCTTGAAGCAAAGGAGAACAAATATTTGGGTAGGGAGTGGGGTATGGGGAGGTCTCAAATATATTTAAAACTATGAATTAGCAAGCAAATTAATGGGTAGGAATAACAAAGCAGTCCACAAAAGGGAAGTTGGCTGAAAAAATATCTTCTCACAAATAACAGGATCCTCATCAATTCTCCCCTCCTTTCTCTTTCATTAAGTAGTGTGGATGCGAAATGGAACAAACAAATAATTCATCTAAAGCTCTTGAATTCTCCTCACCATAGGGTCTAATTGCTTGAATTCCTATCCTGAAATCCTGTTCACAAATTGAGTTCCAGAGAAAACTGTCTTTGAGCAAAAACAGAAATACACCTCCATAACACTACAACAGCAAACACACACACCTGCTTAGAAAAATCAGCACAACCACATATTCCTAAACGTTTACAAAAATATCCCAACATACAGAAAAATGCATGAAAGATAATAGCCAAAGTATTTGAACAAAGTAACTGACCATTGAAAGAAATTATATATTTGGAGAGAAAAATGAAACTTTACAATTGTAAAACAAATTCAGGCCATTTATACAAAGTCCTCCATAAAAGATAAGTGTTTCCACATGAAAGAACAGAATACTAGAGAAAAATAATATCTTGAAAACAAAAAAACACTAAGTATAAAGAAAAGACAAGAGATTCTAGAGAGAAAATCACTTAGAAATGAACAAAATTGAGAATGCCATCTAAATCCACAGCACAAACACAGGATTCAGGATTCTAAAATCTTTTAAGATAAATCTATTTTATTTAAAATTCTATACTCAAATAAAATTAATTTTAAGGACAAAGTACATCTTTTGTTATGTGAAATCTCATAAATTTTACTTCCTGACAAGCACTATCTTTATGCCAATTTTACAAGTTATTCTGTTAACACAAGATTAAACTACAATAACAATAAATCTACTTTGGTCTGGGATTACACTCCCCCCTTATTGTTCAAGAAGGAAGAAAATATTTACTTCCTAAGTATTATTTCTGAGGCAAAAATACATTTCCAGATTGAAAGCTGTATATAAGTTCCCCAAAATATTATTATAAAATAAATGATATGTATTAGAGTTCAAGAATTTAAAAAATAGAAATGAAGTCCCAACAAATCAATGCAAAAATATCTAACTATTTTTATTTAATTTTGTTAATATTTAGGAAAGCTTCTAGTCTTTATTAAATTTTATTGAATTTAATCATACATACATATGCAAACAAATAATACTTTTATAGAAAAAGTTTTGAGTTTACAAAGCAAACATGCATATCATCATACAGCGGTCCCTTAAATCACCCCACCACCAACACCTTATATTGTTGTGAAACAGTTCTTACAAACAATGAAAGGGCATGTTCAAAATATTACTACTAACTGTAGCTCATATCTTATATTTGGTGTATTTATCCCCAAACCCACTCGATTAGTAACACCCTCTGGTAGAATTATATAATTATTTTAGTTCATGGGAGAATGATTTCATATTTCTTCTGCTAACCACAGTCAATCTCCCACCACTAGATTCCCTGTTATACACCCAACCTTTTTACAATCCATTCAAAGTGCATCCTCAGTGGCTTTCATTTTCATCACATAATAGTGCTGTCATCACCTCAGTCAATTTAAGAATGTTTTCTTTACTCCAGAAGGAAAAAATCCATACTTCTTATATTTCCTATTGTT
>PVKH010010911.1:0-18031 GCA_004027955.1 Chaetophractus vellerosus | reverse complement strand
TTTCACAGCAATTAGAATGGCTATTTAAAAATTATAAGTGTTGGAGAGGATGCAGAAAAATAGGAACACTCATTCATTACTGGTGGCAATGTAAAATGGTGCAGCTGCTGTGGAACAGTTTTGTGGTTCCTCAGAAAGCGAAATATAGAACTACCATATGACCCAGCAACCTCACTACTAGATATATACCAAAAAGAATTGAAAGCAGGGACTTGAACAGATAACACTTATAAGTCCAGATTCGTGAGACAACATGGATGAACATTGAAGACATCTTGTTGAGTGAAATAAGCCAAACACAGAGACAAATATTGTATGATCTCACTGATTTGAAACAATTAGAATAAGCCAACTCGGACAGAATCTAGTATATACCTTACCAGGGGATGGGGTGGGGATAGGGAATGGGAAGTTAAGGTGTAAAATGTACAGGGCTCCTATTTAGGATGATGGAAGTTTTTTTGTAATGGATGGTGGCACAACATTGTGAGCACATCTAACAGCACTGATATATATATATCTGAATATGATTAAAAAGGGAAATGTTAGATTGTATAAGTCATAACAGAAATTTAAAAAAAAATCTATGAAACTATACTACATAGTGAACCCGAAGTTAAACCTTAGCCTTTAATAGTACAATTATTAAAATGCGCTATCATCAATTGTCACAAATGTTCCACACCAATTCTAGGTGTTGGTGGTGGGGTGGTATATGGGAATCTTGTATTTTATGCAGGATTGATCTGTAAATCCTCAACGTCTCTAAAAAAAGTTAAGAAACTAATCAACACCTCCAATCTAGACAGGGGACAGCATGTGTAAAGGCAAAGAATTTTGCAAAAACATTATTAACCAGTGGATCTTGATCTTCTTATTGTAAAGTCCTTAGTGGGGCAAGTTCTATTGTTTCCCTGACTTATAAATGTGTTGGGATGTTTGGCCGAGTGATTCTTACTGCTGTTTCCTCTATTTAGCCACTTGATTTACATCCACAGCTAATAGCAATCAAGGAGGCTGTTTATCTTCAGTACTACTCTACCCAGCTCTTTTCCTTCCATTGTGTGTGAATTTTTGACAGGGTCCTGGTCTCAGTGGTAGTGTTTAAAAGGAATCACAGTATCAAGTGCTTATATGACATTATTTTAAATAATGTGTGCTTCACAGAATACAGTCCAATCTGAATGTATCTCAAATGGCTGAATTTTGGATTTTGTGGTAGAGTAGGTACAAGACAAGAATATCACTTAAATCACAGTAAAGGTCTTGTTAATGGGAGTTTTTATACCCAACTTATTTTAGTAATCCTAAGCTCTCTTCTGCATTTCAAATAATTTGTATATGTGGTTTGTTTTTAGATGGCTATTCATATGAAAAGGAAGCAATGGAAAACTGGATTGGCAAAAAGAAACGTACAAGTCCCATGACAAATCTTATTCTTCCTTCAATGGTACTTACACCAAACAGGACTCTGAAAATGGCCATCAACCGATGGCTAGAGACACATCAAAAATAAAATTGTTTATATTATAGTGTTTATATTTTTCATTGATCTCATTTTGAATGAATTAAAGGCAAATACTAGTAAGACATTATTAAAGGAGTAAAACAGGTAAACTTCTTAAATTCAGTTAATTATAAAAACTATTGTCAATGTTCATTCTTTAAAAATGGGCTAAATTAAATTGCACATCTAACCTCATTTTTAATTTTACTGTAAAAGCCTTTTGGTACTAGTGAAAAAAAAATAAAGTTTAACTTTGACTTTAAATTGCGATGCTCAAATTTATTCTTCAACCAAAGATTGTCATAATCTTCCAATATAACCAGTTTAACCCCCTATAACAAGTTTAACCCCCTAGTTAATAGCCATTCATTTGAAACTCTTTGGAATCCATTTATTTTTTTAGCAAAATAGTTTGTTATTAAATTGCAACTATGACTCAGACATGTTTAATAAGCATTTCTATTTGGTTCTATAATAAATTTGCAGGGTGGTAGTGATTATTTCCCATTGTTTAAACCTAGGTACAAATTAAATGTAATAAATTATCATGAATTAGTTGGATTAACCTTACTGAACTATATATAAAGTGGCAAACTATCCTTCTAGAATTCTTAAAGTTCTCACATATTATGCAAAACTAAAGACTTTACAAAGGTGTTTTTACCTAGTAGCTTGATATTTAATATAGCCCCATTACTCAGAATAGAGCTTCTAGTTCAGAAAGTTGAGGTACTGATTCTTACATACCCGTTATTTGTTCACTGGAATGGAAGTTATTAGTGTGAAAGCGTATTAGAACCAAACCGTAAAGGCAGACAGGGACCAAGACTCGCGGTGGCCGGCCACCCATGGTCTAACACAGCACCTGCCACAGAAGAGGTGCTCACATATTTGTTAAACATGCATCACTTGATAAACCCCAAATTACCATCTCAAATACCTTCCCCCAAAAGCCTGCATTGTAGTAAAGAATTTAAAAACTCAGAAATAAAAGGGGGAAAATATATTTATATTTTACTAAACACTTTATGACTATAACTTAGTCAGCCTTTTCCTATATTTTATAAACTTACAATGTGTCGCATGTTCACAGAAAGGTGGAAAAGCCAGCTACCATGGAAATCTCCAAATCTCTTTTCTTTATAATTGGTGCTATGTAATACTTCTCTCAACTTAATGTATTTTTGAACTTTACTTCTTTTGCATAATAGCTTGCATTCCCAATCTATGATTCTAGAACAGAATTTTTTTTTTCAGAACACATTCTTATGAGGACAAAAAAGATTGAAAATCAATATTTTAGGTGTTTTTCCAAAAACAGGTTAGCATAATCCTAACATTTTAAAATTGTTTAAATTAAATTTTTCTTAAATTTGTAGAGCCCATTGTTGGATCAAATGTTTTATCTTGTCTAGAGTATATCAAAGTCATAACTTAATGCATAATAAATTCTAATAGTCACAGTGACTGCTTTAGAGGAAAAGTCACATAATGGTAAGATTATCTATTAGCAAGAACACCCCACCTACCCAGTTTTGTTTTTTTCAACCTTTAATTTAAACATACAGCTGTAAAGAAAGATTAAATACACTTCACTTAGCTTTGCTAGTAATATAATAGCAGTGACCAGACAATAACCTGAAGTAATCTTAGGGACTACTTATGCTTAAGATTCTAAATCAGAATTTTATCATGATATACCCAGTTTAATGTTCACGGATTCATACTGCCACGAAACTGAAATATGTGGACATTAAGACAAACACACAGTTTTAACTGAAAAATAAGTGTGAAGAGCAACCCGTCATAATAATGCAATGTTTAGTGTTTTGCCAAAGTGTTCGAGAGGCAGTATTAAAGATCTCCTGTTGCCAGGAAAAACAGACACAAAGATTTCTTGGAACGGCTGAGAAACAAAAGTATAGGTTGCTTCTCTTCATGAAAAACCTATCCCAGAGGAAAAGACTAATTTTGCCTTTGACGATTTGGGGATTTTTAGAAGCTGTCACCCTTGATTTCAAAATATTGTAAAATGAAATTAAATATGTATTTGGTAGCATTACTAAAAAAATATGCTTTTTGCTATTTTCTTTAGGGTAACAAGATCGCCCAAAATTAAAGCAAGGCAGACAGCTATCATCTGGATATTCTCTACAAATCCATTTTACCATTTAATGCAAAACAATTTCTAATAATAGTCTTTATTCCATATGGAAAAGTACAGTAGTTATGCAGAAACAAAACTACATAACAAAAGAGTAAGACTTTCACAAATATTAAAACAATAAATAAGCCATAGAAGTTATATATAAGAAGAACTCATGAAAAGCCTAGAAAAAATGGTAAAGCTGTTTGTACAAAGAGCACTGTACAAAAATGTCGAAGAACGAAACCAGAAGATTCCCATTCGTACAAAACCCTAATGATGCTCACAGGAACTTCATTACAACCATTCATTTTTTAAACATTCTGTAAATACAGAACTTACTTCGCTCCAATTCTAGAAAGTAAGTTTTACATCCTAACATAAAATCAATACATTTCCACGGCTCTCAAACTAGCATCTTTCATATCCTCCAATAACACACCGTTTTCATAGAAAAATATCTGTAAACCAAGGTTCATTCCTGTACCTTATCTTTACAAATGAATAATACATTAATTTGGACTTAAGTAGCACCTCAGAGGTGTTCCTATAAACGAGATAAAGTGCTGTTACTGGTATATTGTTAACATGCCATAATATATCATTCAGTGCAATAACCAGCATGGATGAAGCTTACAAAGAACATGCAAATATATGACTGGATTTTGTTTAGATTAACTACTTTGAAATATATTTACAATTCTGAATAAAATTTGGTTTAATATGTAGACCATGTGACTATAAAGTAATAAGATTGTACAACAAAATAAAAGCAATGTGTCTTAAGTATCCAAATTAAAACTTGTCCTTAAAGGCCTTGGAAGACTTGTTCCAAGAGTGCTATCATTGTTAAAAGCAGTTTGGAACCAGCAGAGAGCTAATGTATATGTGCCACAAGAATGCTAGTCTTAGTTTGTTGGCCCAAATCGAATTTGACCACCAAGCTTGATTCCAAATGGCTTATATAGTTTCTAAATATCAAGACACCTTCAAGGATGAATATAGTTCCCCAAAAGGTGCTATTCAAATATTTTTGATAAGAACCATAACACTGACATGTATTTAATCCTCTTAAGGGAATAATACTTGGATATTCTCATATTTTGCTTGAAAAAAAATCAGCTATGTTTATAGTCACACATAACCAGCTAGAAAACATTTGGGTTTTAATATTTAATTGGGATTTGACTCAATGGAACAGTAACTTGAAAAGTCTGTCTTTTCCAGAACATATCATCTGGCTTTTAGGCCATGAATTAAACCTGCTGCTCTAACAAGAAACATTTATATTGTCTTAAGTAAATATTATGATTTTAACCACATAGCAAAGGCTAGGAGAAAAGTGATAAAAACCAAACAATTTCATAAGAAAAAAGCATGGATTACTGTCCTGGCTGTCTTAAAATTTTAACTTGATAGGCATAGCTAATTGAAGTTTGTATTAATCTCTTCAATTCTGGTTAGCAATCTTAGTTATGGTGACTTCTAGCTATTTGGTAAAGAAGTTTTAACCTACATTTTTAATATATTAATAACATTAGCTCCACCCCAGAGGAAAAAAGCAAAAAAAAAAAATTATGGGTAAAAGTTTTTTTCCTGATAAAAACCATTTAATTATGATTTATTACCAAGAGTCAACACTCTGCTTTCCAAATATTACAAATGGGTCTCTCTTAAGGCTCACACATTTGACTCTATGAATGACCGTTTTGGTTTCGCTGAAGCGAGGTGACTCCTGTGGGCTTCATTACTGACATGAGGCTGCTGTTTAGAGATAGTTTCCTGATACAGATGAGAAACACTCTTAGTTATCCTGTTATCTTGACAGTGGACAGGAATTTGGCACTTCTTTTCTTCTAGTTCCTTCACCTGTGCCCCATTGTGGACACTTCCACCCAGAGTAGAAACAGAACAGGTTTTGGTCTGGTTACTATATGCCCCTCCTTGTTTGAGAGGGGGCTTCTCAGTGTTTGAGGGCTGCAGGCCGGCTGCAGAAGATGTCAGTAGCCCCTCTGCCGCCTGACAGTGCCAGGTGCGGCCAGGAGGATTGCTCTGCTGCTGGAACCTCGCAGTCTTATCCGTGATGCCCATGAACGGAGTGTTGCGTGGCCTGTGCTCAGCTGTGCCACTCTGAACCTGGGTGACGACCTTGTCTTTAACCCGAGCATCTGGTCCTTGGGCCTTGAAGCTGTCTGAAAAACTGCTGCTTGAAGTCAAACTACCAGTTGAACTTGACATCTTTATGCTGCTGGATGGTGATCCAGAAGAGCCAGAGCTGGCGAGGGAAGCTGGGTGTCGCATGTCACTGCAGCTCACTGGCCCACCTTGGTTTGGAGGGGGGTTGACATCTGCAGCCACAGAGGCATGAGACAGGAGTCTCTCGGCAGTTTTTATCTTGCTTGGCAGAGCATGTGCAGCACTCTCACTGCGCGGCAGCTGGACATTCTGGCTGGGGCCCAGCCGGTCCCCAAAATGGCCAGCACTGGCTCCTACAGTGAAAGTACTGGTTCCCTCTAAATGCTGGTTTCTGCACCCAGCAGGTGTGGCAGGGATCCTACCTGGCATGGGACTTGGGGGAGCATTCTGAGGAGAGACTTGAATTTTTGTGCTACTGTTTCTCACGCCACCCTGCCCAGAACCGAGGTGTTGGTTGGTTTTCACTATCTGGGCCTTCTTGGTGGGCTGCATAATCAAGCCCGGCTGAGCTACAGGCTCCCTGGGGGCCTTGTTGATCCCAGGCCTGTTCTGAGGTGACGCTGGCCTCACTTTGGACTGTAACCCTTCCTGAAGGGTTCGGATGTAAGGGGAGGGGACAGATGAGGGCGGCTGGGGCCTGGGAGTCAGGGAGATGGATTCTTCCTGTTGAGAAGTTTCTTCCTCTTCTTTCTCCTCCAGAGGAAAGTGGTTTAACCCAGGGGTCGGGGCATCCTCTTCGTTATCTGAGTCGTTGGGTGGAGCTGGTGGGGGACACAGCTGTTTTTGCTGCTGGCTCCTCTGGAGTTGCTTGCATTCCTCTTCTACACGGGCCAGAAGCCTCTTGATTTCCTGATTGGTGGGACACAGTTTCACAGCTTCCCGCAAGTCAGCCAGAGCTGCTGCAAACTGCCTTTATATTAAAACATAAAAAGTAATTACAAGCCATGTATAAACATGTTCTGAACGTAAGCTTTCATGAAATAACTAACTGTGCTAAAATGAAAGAGAGGGTAGCTGGGGGAATTCTGAACATTTATTGTGGTGCCAGCACCCATTTAAACCAGCCTAGAGTGGCATGGCTAAGTGGCGGTGCCAAATTTGGACCTAGATCTGTGGGACTCCGTGGCCCCTGCCCTCTTTATTCTAAAGGCCACTGGGCTGGGAATGAGGACAGGCATAAATCACAAGGCATCAGAAATCCTCTTAAGGTATCTTCAGCATCCTCTCACCTTCCCCACTGCTCAGAATTCTTATATGAGCTCCTCTCCCCCCAACTGCCTCCTCCTGTCTCTAGGTGTCAGTGTCGCTGGTAATACGCACTAATCTAGAAACTTTACGTTGCAGTAAGTCTCGACTGAAAGGGCGGAAAAGAAATAGTTATTGAGTTGTCAGGAGAAGATAAAAATTCAGCCATCGCTGATATTATCTACTATTGTTCTTGAAAGCTGCTAATTTAGAAGCTTATGAAGCTTATTAAGCCAAACACCCAAAACTCAACTAATAGGTTTGACACCACTGAAACACAAAAAAGCCTTTCCCAGTCACGCATCTACACCCAATCAGTACCTGCTATTTCTCTTCGCTCTTGCCCTGGCATAATAGGCTTCAAAGGACTTGGGTTTCAATTCGAGGGCCTTGGAAGCAAATTCTTCTGCCATGCCAAAGTCCTGGGGTCAATATTTAAATACATGAGTCAAAAGAAGTACTGAAACATGATTAAACACAACTTTTCAACAGGAGTTTTGTTCTAAAGGGTAGCAGGGAAGTGGGACATAACTGAAGAGGGATGACGGGGCAAGGTAAGATTTTGAGTTTTGCTTTGTTTTAAAGTTAGGAGATAATTTTGGCTTATTAATTTTTGTAAGAGAAAGATCCAGTAGTTCTAGAAGCACAAACTGCCGATGTAGGAAAGAAAGGATAATAGTGGCAGAAGCAGTCAGCGAAAGGCAGGCGGGGTGGAATCCACACACCAGGAGTGTGGGTGCCTCGTCCACTTTCACAGGAGGGAGGGCAGAATGGGTGAGCACAGATGAGGCAGAGTGGCAGATGTGTGGTAGATGCTGGAGTTAAGAAGAGTTCCTGACTCAGGCCTACCCTCTGAGCCAACCTAATAAACAGAAGGCAGATCCTGACACATTTGTGTTGGACGTCATGATGCCCTTTCCTTCTGAGGCTGGGAATGGGCGACTCAGAGCATGCCGGCAAGCAGCTGCATTTGCTTCCTGTTAGTGAAGCAGAGGAAGCCATATGTAGGTGCATTCTTTCGACATCTTGAGGGGAAATGGCAATGACCAAATGACGATCATGCAAGGGAAGCAGTTTCCCATATGTTATGTTCATAGAAATGTGCAGACAAATCACATGGGAGCTCACATGATGTGGTCTGTAGAAGGGCTGTTGCATCACCACGAAAACGTTCTACTGCTAAAGGAATGTAATGGAATAACAGAGCACAGCTTACATTTGTTTTTCTTCGACAGCGTGACAAATTGAGATAGAGGGAAACTCGTAGTTCATTGAATGGTCTCATGTCTTCTCCAAATCCTTCTCGAGGAAACTTCCTTAAAGCATACTGGTACCTCTGGGCTGCTTCTTTCATCTTCCCTTTCTAGGATTCAAATATCACTGATACTTATCCTTTCTCAGAGACTCTAAGATGAATTAAGGTCCTACACCTTGAAGGCCTTGGGGAGATTATTTCTACATGCAAATCCATGACAGCATATTCAAAGTGCACAAATGAGTAAGTGCCACTCTGGGAACCGGTACACAAACAGTCAGAACACAGCCTCTCTGTCCTCACACACCTCCCCGCTGCGCCCTTACCCACGGGCAGAAAGAACGCAGTCTCACGGTGAGTGGTGTGCAAACTGCTGACCTGATAACTACTGATTAGATTGAACATATTCTCTAGTTATATATATTTTGATATTTTTTCATGAATGTTCTCTCATTTGCAGATAGTTTAATGCTTAGCATAATAGAAATCAGATTTAAAAATGTTGCAGTACCTGTAGCAAGTAGAGTCTTGTGGACATACCTAGAGCTTGCTGTAGAATAATACCTTTTCTTAAGAGGAACTAAAGCGTTGGCTTTAAAAATCAGAACAGCACCACACATCATTTTCAAGGCTAAAGAAATCCATTTGCTCAGTCAGTTCTACCGCACAGCAGGTATGAAGCCTGCTGAAAATGGCCTGGTATTTCTGACATAATTGCCTACCAAAAATTCATATTAGAAACACTTCAAAGCCACAACAATACACACTCTGAACTCAATTTCAAACCGATTCCAAACCAGGGACCCTGCTGGGTCATGCTATATATGCTTATTTATTTATTATTAAAAGAAAGAGAAGGAAAAAACCTAACACATAGCAAGTGCAGCAGCCTCACAGTAAAAAGGACTAAAATGGTCATAAACCTTTTTCCCCCCATAATCTAATATTAATTCTGTCTAAGCACTGACCTGGAAAGAACAGGACTCTATGTAAATGGTCTAAGCATCTACCTCTTCCAGGGACTGGCAAACCAGGGCCTGCGGGCCCAGTATGGACTGTGCCTGGGTACACAGGTGCGGCTTTATCAGAGCACAGCGATAGCCATTCTTTGTGCACCAAAATGGCAGAACTGAGAAGTTGTGACAGAGAATGCGTGACTAAAATATTTACTCCTCCAGAAAAAGTCTGCTGAATCGTGGTCTTATTTTGGGAAATTTACTTTAAATGTCAAATTTATTGATCTGTAAATAATTTCTATTACCCAAAGAAAATGTAAAAAAATCTCATTCAGGCTTGAAAAACTGAGTAGTAGATGTTACTTAACTATGTCATGTGAAAATCTCTCTAGAAATTCCATAAGTTTATCGATTTTAAAAATACAGTAATAAAGGCTTAGAGTACTTAACGGTCTTCTCCTTCTGGAAACTCTGGGTGTTCTTCCCAGGTGTCTCATCACTACAAGCCACAGCCCTCCTGGGACTGCTGCCCTACACACAGAGCCGCGTGAGGGGACGCGGAAGGCTACGAAATCTCCTGCATGAGGCGCCGATTAAACCAGCGGTGACTGCCTCCGTGCTGGGCCTTCAGTCAGCGAGCAGGAGTCACAGCCTCAAGTATTATTTCAGAAACGAGAAGAGCTTTCTACCTTTTAATACTCTGCCAATCTGGGCATGAGGCCAGGTTAGCATCCCTAGGAACTTTTATTAAAACCAAGTTACAAGTATTCTGTGCAGTAGTGCAGCTATGCCCGTAAATACCAAAACAATAAGTACTCAGTTACAAAATTGTTGAAGAGGGCGATACCACTTACTTTGTACATCACATTTCCTTCCTCCATTAATTTCTGTAAAAGTATAATCAAAATATCAGGTTTGGAAGTGGCCATCGCCCAAGCAGCATTTCCTGCAAAACAAACACGCATTCAGAGGCACTTCAGGCCTCGGGAGGAAAAGGGTTCGATTCTCCTGGGGCCCCACCACAGCTCAGCACCACAAGCAGCAGACAACCAACTGCAGAGGACGGCTGGCTTTGCGTCTCTACAGCCGCCAGGCAGCGGGGACGGGCCGCCAGGAGCTGGCTCAGCTTCCAGTCTGCCTTCTGCCCACCCTGGCGCTTAGGAGCACACGGTGCCCGGCACAAATCCGTGGTTGTTCTTCAAGTGAGTGACGCCGTGGGAAACTAAGGCACCAGAGCAGCCTTGGCCCGCCCGTTCCTACGAGGAGGGGGTGGAGTGGTCGATTAAACGGGACTTGCGAATGCTTCCACTAGTGCTGGCAGAGGCCACCACCGGTGGCAGGTGGAGCTGTGTGTTCTTCACGCCACCTGTGTTGTCCTGCATTCTCCTGCGCAATCCACCACTGAAATCTACTCTCAGATTTCTCAGCTCTAGTCTCTCTCTCTTTCCACCACTCATGCTCTAGGCCTTTCCCTGCCCGTGTCCATGTCCAGCTCCTTCTCCTGCCTACACTGCAACCCCAACCTGCTCCTGCACACTCGAGACGCTGCACGGAGCAGAGGGCTGCAGCGCAGGGACTCCAGCTCGGGCTCTGACCCTGGCTCTGCCGTCACTACATGACCTTGGGGAAGCCATTTAATGCCACCGAGCCTGGGGGCTCTCGTCTGTAAAGTGATAGCATATCCCAACCTATTTATAGGGTTGTGGTGAGGATTAAATAAGTTAAAATGTGAAACTACGCGGGATAATTCCTGACACTGTTAGCTGCTCAATGATATGAGCTAATGTCCTCCTCGCCGTCTCCTGCCCAGAACTTCTGCTGGTCAAATGTCCTGCACAGCAAACCAAAACTTTCTAGGGACTCTCTAGTTGCTCCTTCCCCAGCGCACCCTGGATGGAGTTTTGTGCTCCAGCTGCCTTCGGAAGGGGCTCTCCCCACTCAGCCCCACCCACAGGCTCCTCAGGCAGCCCCCATCTCATCCGCGTAAGCGCGTGACCCACGGCCCTTCCTCCTCCCAGCATGCCGGCAGGCGGCCTCCCTCCTCGGCTGACTGCGATTACTCCTCAACAGCGGCCTTGGCTGCCAGCACAACCACCCGGGGCCCCTGCTGCTGCCTGACCCCACCCAGTGTACCCCACCACTCTGCGCCATCGGCCTCTGCTTTCTCCCCACGCTGTCGATAATGGTGTGGCTATTTCAACATTTAAGATGTCTGTGATTAAATGAGCCTTAGAGAGGAAGGAAAGTCTCCAAACATCTGATATTCTACTTCTTCACCTGGGAAGCAGGTAAGTATCTACACTTCCCGATGTACTTTAAAGTCTGGAGCCAACCTCCCTCTCCCAGCCGACCTGCGGTGCCATTTACCCACCTAGTTTGGCTCCTTTTCTCAGTAGTGTAACCACTACAGATGTGTTTCGACAACCGATGGCTCTGTCCAGGGGGCGCATCCCGCTGTGGTCCACGTGCTCAATCACGGCTCCCTTCTCAACCAGGTACAGCACCTGCGGGGATGGCAAGGCTCAGGGGCAGCTCCGGCAGGAGGCCAAAGCTCGCTCCCCTCCACATGCTGCTCAGGAGTGGGCAGTGTTTGCTTCTCTCTGACGGTAGAGGCCTCTGACCACGAGGCTGACACGAAACAGAGAGAAGAAGAGCTGGAGTCCATAGCTAATACTGCTCGGTTCAGGTGACTCTGGTATTGGTCATGAAGGAAACAGGTGAAGGGGCCCAAGGAGAGGCGTGCTAGGTGGTTGCTGGCCTGTGCCACAGGCACCTTCCCATTCCCAGTTAATCAGGATGCAGTTGTCAGCAATGCGCTGACATGGTGGCCGGCTACAGCGATGGCACCTTAAAAACACTCAGATCTACACAGCCTGGGCACAGTAAGCTGGAAAGATTAGTAGCTTGGTACCAGGCAGGCCTGAGTATAAACCTCTTTAAGGCTTAGGACAGAGAACTGAAAAATACTGGGACTGTAAAGACGGCCAGTTTGAGACCATGGTACAGATGAATCTGATGTGGTAAAAGAGCTTGCCACTTGGACGGAGCCAGGAATAGAGAAAACCACTCTGGCCACTTGAAATACTCCACCTACTGGAGAAGAAACTTGTAGCCAGTTTGGATTTTCTTTTTTTTTTTTAAACTTATTTGGAAAACTTTAGATATAAAATATTTAAAAAGTAGAGAGAAAGTGCAATGAACCCCCAAGCAGCCATCACGCGTGCCGCACTAGTTAACAGCATTCTGCCGCGCCGGTGATGCCCCAGGACGTGCCGGTGATGCCCCAGGACGGGCTGGGCCTCCTCTCAGCCCGGCGGCTGTTCAAATGACAGCACGCTGCTGGGCGCCTTCACTCCTCCCAACATTTAAACCGTGGACTTTGTGAAGGCAAGACTAGCCTGGAAAATAAGCGTGTGGATATGTGAGCTGCAAATATTTGTTTTCGAACTTCCATGTGAAGTACAGTTACAAGAGGACAGAAGGTGACAGGACTTTACTCTGACACTGCTGCGCACGGGTCGGTGGCCTCTGCTGACGGCCCACAGCTCCCAGGAGCACCAGCCCGGCTCCTGTGCTCCCCTGCACACCCGCCACACTGAGCTGTGCAAACCCACAGCTCCTACGTCACGGCTGGGCGCCTGGGATGTGGGCCATGACAGAGACATGGCTTCTGCCCTGAACAGCACTTCATCTCCGTTTATTAAAATTGTACCCCCTCCCACCTTGATCACACGTAGGCGTGTGGCAAAGAGAGAAAGGTGGCCCCTGAAGCACTTTATATTCTTTTTAGGCAAGCCACATCACTTTAAAAACAAACCAATGAGTTGGTTATTTGATTAAATTTCTCCTATAAATGTAAGTGATCATTCAATGATCTCTACAGGAGCTCCGTTTAGAAGGAATGCTGTGAGAAAATACAAGCACACGTGCGTGTGTGCCGCGTATTCTTGTGCGCGTGTCTGTCGTTGAAGGTACTTTTAAACTTTTAAGACTCTATTAGAAGCTTTACTACAGCCAGGCCTGGAATAGGTTGTATGTCATGGAATTAGAGGAAAACGAGAACGCCCCAGACAACACACATGGACCAATCCTAGGCACAAACGATCTAGAAACGGTTCTTGGGGTTTCTTTCTGATGCTGGCCTGGTGCGGTGGAGGAGCGCGAGCCCCTGCCGCTACGTACCGTGTCCGCGTCGCCGTAGAAGGCGGCCAGGTCCAGGGGAGTGCGGCCGTTCTTGTCCGTCTGGTCTATAGCAGCTCCTTCCTCCACCAGATGCTGGACCACTGCCCGGTGGCCTTTCAGACAAGCCCAGCTTAACGCGGACAGACCCTCTTTGTCCAGAGAAGAAAGGGCAGCACCTGAAAGGAAAGCCCACTCACAGACCGCGAACCGGCCAAGAGTTTCTTGATGGCCATGCCCTGGGGCTGGCACCCCTGGAGCTGGGGAACGGGCACGAGGGGCTCCGCTACCTATTCTCACATACCTATGTATGCGAGACTACTTCAATATCAAAAAGACTTTAAAATTCTGACTCAGAAAGGAATGAATGGATCTGCCAAAACCCTCTCCTTTGACCAAACAACAGAAATGTGCAGAGGCCAATGTGCTGCTACCTTCTGAAAGGAGAAATTCCACCGTGCTCAAGTGCCCTTCACAAGCAGCCACCATGAGGGGTGTCCGACCCTGCTTGTCACTTAGGTTCACATCACAGCCGTGGTCCAAGAGCAATCTAACGATCTGAAAGAAACACTCGGAATTACAATCGTCCCACTGCATTCGAAACCAGGCTCTCTGTACCCAAACTGGTTTCTCTGCCTTTGAAAGAAGTAAAATGACTCTCTCCTTTAAAAAAACAACCCTCTAGCTTTGTGGTCCATGGGGACAGTAATATCTCTCTATTGAAGTCCTTTGAATAGATCCTTTATCCAAATATACACTCTTTTTAACTTATCCACTATGAGATCTACAAAACATGCATCCACCAGGCAGGAAGTGTAAATTCAGGGGAAATGCCAATCACACAGCCACAGGAAGTGGGCAGCAGAGCTAGGGAGGCGAGCAAGGGTCATCTGGGTCCCGGGATTGAAGCCGAGGCTCAGTAAATGTAGAGGAAGGGCACGGGGGGTGGGGTGGGAGGGTGCAGGAAAAACCCAGCCGCCCACTCCAAGAATCTGTTTTTCTAAGACGCAGGGCTGGTGGATGGCTCGACCTTGACAGAGGGCATTTTTTTTAAAAGCCTTTCTTCCTGAAAGAGACACTCAGCCTCAGGAACATGCCTTTAAACAGCACATGGGGTGAAAGTTTGGAAAACAAAACCCCAGAGAGGTCATCTCCTACAGTGGGAGCCCAGTCTCTCTCCCTGGCACAATATTTGGTACAGCACCCACAAGAACAGATGGTGGCACATTCCCATGGCTTTATAGTTCTTTATGCTCTAACAAATCCTTTCCAAACTCCCCTGGGACTCCGGAACTAAAGACAAAATGTCATTCAGTGGAAATGTGGTGGGTTAGAGGGAAAATGCCTCCTTTTCCAGAGTAGGACAGAAAGGCTCTTCTTCCGATCATGTTTAAGGAATGGGTTACAAAACATCATCATCGAAACGGATGTAGCTCAAGTGGTTGAGCACCTGCCTCCCACATGGGAGGTCCCGGGTTCAGTTCCCAGTGCCTCCTGAAAAAACAAAAATGAACAACAAGCAAAGCAAAACAAATCAAAAAGCCCAACTCAGGGAAGCAGATGTGGCTCAGCAGTCAAGCGCCGGCTTCCCACATACCAGGTCTCGGGTTCAATCCCCAGCCCCCAGTACCTCAAAAAAACAAACAAAAAACCCCCAAAACACATCATCATTAACAACTCATCTTCTAGAGCAAGTCTCCTCTGGTCACAATGGGGGTCAACCCACTCCACCCCCTCCCCAGGATGTTAGGGCCATCACAAGGTAGACGTCAAACAGCTGGGTGCCTCTGACCTTGTTTCTCAGCCAAGATGGCTGCCTGTGCTAGGCCGTCAAACGTTTGCCCTTATCAAAAAGAACTGATGGCAAAGGCGGAAGCCAAGAATGTGCAAACAACAAATGGGACTCGGGGCGCACAGGATGTGGCCCCATGTAGTCTCAGAGGAGATGGTCAAGAGGCAAGTCCACCCCCACCCACTGTTTCTGAAGTATCCAGGGACCCACTCAGTACCTGCCAATGCCCCTGGCGAGCTGCACAAAACAAAGGCAGGACGCCTCTCCTGTTAGTCCGAGACACAGCAGCTCCACATCCCAGCAGCAGCTCGCAGACCTCCAGCTTCCCTCTTCCTGCAGCGGCGGTCAGGGCTAAAAACAAGTCAGGGGGGAGGAGGGCGCCTCCGTTAGCACGCTTGGGTTAAAGATGGCTGCAAATTTGTTGTGAGACTCGGGGGTGGGGGTTTGCATCCTCCTGGCTTGAATCTCCACAAGCTCTGTGGCAACTCTGACCAATAACACAAGGCAGAGATGGTGTGCACCGGCTGTGTCTAGTCCAAAGACAGAGGCAACCGCCACTTCCCTGGAACCCAGATGCCAGGCTGTGGGCCAGCCATGCAGCCCCGTGGTGAGAACCCCCGAAAAAAACTCAGTGGCAGTCCCCACCCTGATGACGGCGCTCCCAGCCTGGGTCAAGCCACACCAGCTGAAGCTGGGGGAGCAGAGATGAACCGTCCCCACCATCCCTGCCCAGCTGGCAGATTCATGAGCCACTCTCTGTTTCTTTTTCCATTTTTTTTTTTTTTTTTGCAGCATATAGCACAACACAAACAGAGATTAGTATTATTGTCCAGTCTGGCCTCTTTCCTTAAAGTCATAAATTTCTTGCAGCACAAACTAACATCATTACGGAGGCAGTCAAGAGAAGATCACAACATCCCTGCCTTTATGGAGTTTAGAATCTCTTTAAAGAGTCAAGAGTCAGGATTAAGAATATCAAGAAAGCAAAAAGGGGGGGCAGACTGCAGAGCACCCTGGGTGCAGGCCAGTAGCCTGGCCATTTTCCCACAGGCGGAGAGCTGCCTGGTGGTGGTGGCGAGGGAGCTAAAGGTAAAACAAACATGAGAGGAAGGGAAAGAGCACCCAGGGCAGGGGGTCTCATGACGCCTCATGTTGGTGACCATGCTTCCTCTGTCCATAAGCCGGTGACTCTCAATTTGAGAGGGAGGCGGCAGGTAAAAAGAGGTATAGTGAGAAAGCTGCCTCAGCTATGTTGTGCGGGTCACTGTCTAGAGGAAAGGACAGGACTGGTTGCAGGGACAATCCCAGGGGAGGACAATGAGCTCTGCAGTGGGAGGAGAGGATGGCAAGGGGTTGGGAGGCAGGGATGGGGACACCTCAGGACAGAGCAGCCAAGGCAGAGAGACAGAAGGAAGGCGTCGAGCAGGCTGTGTGGCTCTATTCCTGGTGCCAGCCTGGGATAACGTTGTTTTTAAATACACCTGTGAACCTACAAATTTCTAGCTTCTGGAACAGGTCAAGAGACACAGCAAATCAGGAAGACAGGCAGGCATCTTGGTGTGAAAACGGGCAAAACACAGGAGCAGGCCCTTCCCAAAAGGTGAAATCCAAATGCCGATGAACTATGAGAAGGGCCCGCATACTTGAGAACCGGATGTGGAACCATGGGACTGCTGGTCCTCAGCTGTGGCACTGAAAACTGGGTCACCCGCTCTGGCACACTTCTGACACTACCACAAAGTCAAAGACGCACTTGCACTGGACCCAGCAATGCCACTTGCAGGCAGGGACCGTGGAGGAACTCTTGCTCAAATGCGCTGAGAGGCCTGTACAGCAGTGCTTATGGCAGCCTAAAACTGGAAGCAGGAGACGGCATCGACAAACTGGTGCAATGATAAGAAATGCCAGGTGGCCAAATGCTACAAAATGGGTCAGTCCCTCAAACTTAAATTTATTCAGAGAAAAAAACACAACAGGACATGCACAGTGCGATAGGTAAGACATGAGCACTGCGGCAGCGGTGCTGAGCCGCTCCACCCTGTGGGCTCCTTTCAGAAAGGGCAGGGCCTGCCGCAGCCGGGTCTCCTGGGGCCCTCAGGTGCAGCCCCGGGGCCGGCCACCAAGAGGGAGGGAGAGAATGCTCAGCAGAATGGCTGGGTTCCCACCTGGGCATCTAGGTATGTCTGTCCTCCTCAGACCCCGTTCTCTGGACAGACAGCTGCACCTGTTCCAACTTCCAGTGAGCTTGGCCGTGGCTTAACCCCCAGGAACCAGACACACACAAAGATGTGACTCTGACATCAGGCCCTGAGCTCTCTGGGACAAGCAGCAGTTCCTCGGAGGAACAAAGTCTCCACAGACAACCAGAGGGAAACGGTGCCATGTGGACGGCAACTTCACTTCTTCACATGTCACAGAGAGGCACCGCTTCTGCCCAACAGAGCCTGGGCTCTGCGCCAGCCCAGGGCCCGGAGGTTCCTCAGCTGGGAAAGGGAGGAAGGCGGCGGGACTTGTGCAGGGGGCGAGCCAGCAGGGGAGCCAGGCCTGATCTCCACAGTGAGGAGATCACCCCTTCCTCACCGACTCCATCACAGATGGCCCCCTGGTGGACCAACCACGACAGCCCAGGGACACCAGGAGAGCTGCAGCTGCCCGCCAGTTCCTGGGGATACCAGGGCGACGGCCTGCTTCTTTTCAGGAACGAGGTCAGCACACTTCCCCAGAAAGCTATGTTTAAAGAGGCTCTGTGCAGACT